>CAVNYN010271069.1:0-22434 GCA_963692815.1 Nyctanthes arbor-tristis
CCCAACCAAAGTTTGGTTGGGTATTAGTGCAACATTACTTATTGCTAACTTTAGGTCTTTTTGATTGGTACTGCAGTCACTCTTTGGTTTGGTATTGGTGCAACATTACCTATTAATAAATCCCTAACTTTAGGTCTTTTCGTTCCAACCCAGTTCCAACAATGCATTTCTCGGGCTGAGAAAGCGGAGCTGCTTGTCGTTAGTTAGAGATTTATCAATAGGTAATGTTGCACCAATACCCAACCAAAGAGCGACTGCAGTACCAATCAAAAAGACCTAAAGACCAAAAGTTGAGTATTGATTGGTACTGCAGTCACTCTTTGGTTGAGTATTGATGCAACATTACTATATATATATGTATTGTTTTACTAATGCACTAACTTAGCAAGTTGAATGTGTGGGTGACTATTTTGAATGCAAATTAATAATAATGTACAAGTGGTCCAAAAGATGCAAATGGTTTATCAAATAAGTGGAAGTTGTGACGAAAGCAAGAAGCAAGTGGATTGATGATTTATCTTAAGTTGGAGACCAAACAAGTGGACTATCTTGTATGGAAATTGTAATTATAAAAAAAGTGGGATAATTAGAGAGTATACACCCTTTTTGATTGGTCCACTTTATTTTACACCTTATTCTAAACTAATTGGGAATCTACACTTCTAAATTGTAAAAATATCCTTATTTTTTTTCTATTTTTCTCTTATTATTAATTATATTTTTACAATATTATTAATTATTATTAATTTAAATCCAAAATGGGAACCTAGTATACACGTGTCTATGTGCAAATTCATAAAACCCTAATAATTAAGACAACCTTGAGCCACCACCACTCTCCATTAGCGCAAATCTCCACCACTCCCCACCATTGTAATTTTCCACCACCGCCATCACCACCACGAATCGCCACCATTACCAATTGTCTCTACCACCACCACCACCACCCATTGCCTTCTACCAACAATCTCTACTGCTACAGTAATCGGCTTACCTAAGTTGCGCCACCACCATCGGTCGTCACTGGATACCTGATCGATCTAATATGGATGTAGCCGATTTTTAATTCTTCATTTTCTGATTTAGATGATTTTTCTAATCCACTGTTGATTTGTAATTCTTCCTTCTTCTTTTTTTTTTTTTAAAATTCTTTACCCATGGTTCTTTTTTGGAAAATTATATTTCGACAGGTGAGCTCAACTCAGTGTTCCCTAACCACTGTAATTCTCTTAAAAAAAAAGCTCACTTTGGGACATTTCATTATATACGTATAATCATTGCGCATAAAGCAAAAAGTAAAACATTCGTTAAAACCACTTCTCTCAATCCCACGAATTAAACAGGGTTCCAGATGTTACTATGGGTTTTATCAATTTGTTACTATGTGTTTTTGTTTTTGTTACCATGGTTACAATACTAGGAAACACTGTTTCGTGAATTTGTTACCATGGGTTTTCTATGTTTCCATTAATTTTCTTTGTTTCCAATGATCTTTTACATTTATTATTGTGTTTCTTGTTTTTCTCTCACTATGTTTCTCCTGAAACATTTTCTTCGTGATTTTTTTTTTTCAATTTGTTATTATATATTGGCATGGTTTGTTACCATGTATTAAAATGTGCACGATTATGGCGGCAATTGTTATCAAATGGTGGTGGTCACTTTTACGACTACCAAATTTGTTAACAAGTATTTGGCAGACGGTTTATTGTTTACTTAGTGATGATGGCTGCGTTGGTTTCTTATGAAACAACTAATTAATTAATTAATAATATATAAATAAATAATAAAGGGGTATTTTTACAATAGGATAGGGCATTTTTACAATTAGTTTTCATTATCAAGGTGTTTCTCCAAGCCCCTTTCAAAAAAGTGGTTTTTATCAAAAGATCCTTATTAAAGAATATATATAGAAGAAAATAGGAGATTAGAGGAAATTTTCACTCTTGATTGGAATCTTTTGATAAAAACCACCTTTTTATAACACATTATTAGCTTGAGATTTTATAACACATTATTAGCATGAGATTTTAGCGTATTGAGCACAATGTCTGTGCCTACAAAGGCTTGATCCCAGGATCCCTCAATTAATTCTATAAAACTTGAAGATGATCTACAAAATGATAGGAAAGATATTAGAGAAGAATTTATGCAAGAAAAGCATAAAGAATTCACAAAGTTGTTTTTTAGAAAATATTCAAAGAAAGCAAGAGAATATCTAAGACCCATTTTTACAAACATATTGAAGAAGCCGGGGAATAATTTCCTTTGTTGAAAGGTTTAAAGAAATCCAATTAACTATTGGAGTAATTAAAGAAGATTGGAAATATGGAGAAAGAGAGATGTCTCCCTCATCACATACTACCTACGAAATTAATAAGCAACCTTGCAAAAGTACCCTTTTTTCCACGTGCTATAAAACCCAAGGTGTTTCGATAGAAAACTCTTTGAATCCTTTAATTAAGCAACATAACTATATAAATCTTTGTCTCCAAGCTTTATAAGAAAAGCTAGCTAAAATTGAGACTAAAGTTGATCGTAATAAACCCTCTTCTTTTGAAACAAGCCTTGAAAAACCAGTGTTTAGTCCACTATCGAACCACTCAGTGTCAAACTAAGGACCCTTGAGGCTGATCTTTTGCAGGAACTTGAATAGAGGCTCAAGGAGTTGAAAATTAAGGACAAAGGTAAAGAAACGTGGGACGAAGTCAATGTCTTAAAAAAGGAAACGAAAGATGATACAGATCTTGAATGTGAGCCCCAAGAGATATCAAATCTAGAGCAAATTCAAGTCTTGAAAGAACAATTCCTTGGTTCTAATGAAGAACTACAAGTTCAGACAACCTCGGCTATTGGAGCTACTTTTAGGAACACGAGGCAATATTACCCTAGACCATTCCCTGTAAATGCAGGGTTTAAGGAGAGGGAATATCAAGTACTTTAGTGTTCTTATAGTACTGACAATATTTATTAATGGAATATTGATGGGATAACTAAGTATCAATTATATGATACTCTTCAAAGAATGCTTATCTGTGCCACAGTCTATATAACAAGAAACTCTGTTATTGACACAGCACGAAATCTCCTTATAAAGCAACAAAGGGGAGAAATAATCTATGCCAAAAAGGAGATAAAGCAAAAAGGAGGAATGCAAGCTTGAGAAGATGACGCGATAATGACCCTAATGACAGTCATAGCAATGCATTTCCTTGGGAAAGCTACCATGCTAGAGCAAGCCAGCAAAGATCAACTATTAAACCATGCAGGTCCCTAACCAATTTCAAGTAGTACTAAGACACTTTTCTATCTCTTGTTTATCAAAGGACTGATGTTGGTAGTCTATTTTGGGAGGAAAATTTTATTGTAGGATTGCCCAAATTGTTTGGAGAAAAAATTCGCAATAAGATAGAAAAGCTATGATCTAAATAATACAACGTTTGGTGAACTAATTGTAGAATGTATTGCAGTAGGATTTGCGATTTGTAATGAATTGAATCTCAGCAACAGCTTAAGAAACAAGGAGTTACAACTTGTTAAGAGTTAAGGCAGTTTTGTGAGCAATTCGGTTGCCCCATTCCTAAAGTCAATAGGCCTGAAAAGAGGTCAAGTTAAATACAATCACGATAAGGCCCCATTAAAACAAGGCCAAAAGTAGAATTCTTCGAAGGAAGATAATTTTCTACCAAAAAAAGCCTTCAGGAGGGAAGAAGGTAAGAAAAGATATTTCAAAAATAAAGTGCTAGAACTGTTAATGGTTTGGACACTAGGCTTCCAACTGCAAATTAAAAATCCATGAAATCCAACTTGATGAAGAAATGATGCAAAAGATTGCTAATGTTGAAACCCTCAAAATTGACGAAGATCTTAAAGATCAGGTTTATTTAGCTCTTATTGGGCAAGAAGAAGAACACTATGCATATTATCCATTGACTTCTGATGATGAACGGATAGATAATCAAGAGGAATGCTCATGTCAACAGGCCTCTATAGAAGCCCTAATGAACCAAAACGGTTTACAAGTAAATGTTCTTACTACAGAATAACGATCCCTAGTAGATATCATAGAAAATAATCCTGATGAAAGAAACATCAACAATGACAAGATCGGCCATGATCCTCCTCTTACAGGGCTCATCACCTAGCTCAACGAGAAGAGTGATCTGACCCGCCTCTACAAAATCTCTAGTGAAACCTTGAAGCCTGGTCCCGTATGGCCTTAGATTCTTTGGGTCTATGTTCATCTGTTAGAAGGTCCTTCAGTGGATTATGTTCACAGAGTTGCCATTGTCTAGTAAGGTTTTGTGGATTTTGATTCTTGAAATTGGCATGGTAAAAACAAGGGCGTCTACGTGGGGGTATAGCACTCTTAGGAGTCCTCATCGCAGAAAGAGAACGAGCCTATTTGAGTGGTAGTGCTCGTGCCGTAAGCAAGTGATAGGAATTCTAGTCTTTTTGCACGAGACCTCGCTCTATCACTTAGAACCTTCCATGTCGTGATTTTCTCTGATAAGCATGCAGATCTTGGTTGGAGGTCGGTTCTGTGGAGCTCGGGTATTGAGGTCTACTTGGGGCCGAGCTTGTTTGTCTTGCCCTCAATGGTTTGCTATGTATTCACACAGGTATATCTTGGTTCAATCAGTTTCTCGAACTCTTACTTTAGATACCTATATTCATCTGTGTCGTGACCCATGGCTGTGTGATATTTGTAGTACGTGGACTGATCTGCATCCTTCATAGGCTTCTTTATAGTCTTTGCCTTAGGCAAAATAGGATCATTCTGTAGGAGGTTGAAGATGTGCTCAACGGAGGCATTGAGCTTGGTAAGGGTCTGGAGGAGGTGGATGGCCTCTCGTTTCTCTATTGATCTTTCTTTATTTTTTGATCTTTTTTTCTCATCTTCAACAGGTTTCTTAGGTCGCAAACTCCCTTCAATGGCCTGCTCTGAGCTTATGTACTTTTCAGTTCTCTTTAAGAGCTCCTTGCAAGTGCTTGGTTGGTTCTTGTACATTGCCCACCAAAAGTTGGTGACATTGTAGAGGCTTGATTTGACTGCTATCTAAAGCGACTCATCTGCTACCTTCTCCATTATTATAACCTGTTTGTTGAAGCCGTCTAGGTAGCTCTTGAGTGGTTCATACTTTCTTTGCTTGACTATCCCCAACATCTCCTTGGGGATTGCTCTTACCTTGGATCCCATAAATTGTGTTGCAAATTCTGATGAGAGCTGTTCCCAGCTGTGCACGGATCCTGGAGCTATTTCCATACCAAGTTTGCGCGTTTCCTTCCGAAGTGAGTGCAAAAGCTTCACACATTATAGCTCTTATGGAGTTTTGGAGCTCCATCCAGGACACGTATCTATGGAGGTCAGCATGACGGCCTCTCGAATGGAGGAAACAAAGGGAGAGTGCCTATCCCAAAGATCATCAACCCCCTTTCCCTTGGACTACTTCTGCTCAAGGTAATTAAGTCATTTTCTCAGTTCGTTTAGCTCATTGGTTTGCTGAGGAGCTAATAGTTGACCTCGAGAGGTCCTCGGTGGTGAGCTTGATGCATAACTGTAGTGATGAACAGGTGTTAGGCTCCTCCTCTTTTGTCTCATTTCTCTTAGTCGCGAAGGCTCTGGTGATCTCGGTCTTCTAGGACCTCGTTGAGGTTGAGGTCCTAGCCTCCTGAATACGCTGCTTTCTCCTTCTCCTCTAGAAGGGGCTGGTGCGGCCCGTGCGGGGGTTGGCTGGCTAGAGCCTTGAGTTGGAGTGAAACTTGTCTCTTCTCACGTGCTCTCATGGAGGGTTTACTCTTGTCGGGGTTCTGTCAACATTTTCGGCCCTCTAGGAAGAGTCATCTTGGGAGGATTCCGCCCTATTTCACGGGGTAATAGACAGATTCTACTGTTGTAATCACCGGACTTCCTGGGCGAGTGCCTATGACTGCCACTTCTGATACTGTAGTCGGCCATGAGGGGTCGGGGCTTTCCGCGTTCCTCTCTACCTTCTGAATCTGAGAGGCAGATACCAATTCGGGGACAGCCGAGGTGGCAGGTTCTGCGCCCTGCTGCAGAGAGCAAGAACTATAATTGTAGTCTGAATCCTGCTGGAGAGGATTAGACTCAAAAGGTGCTTCATCAGAGAAGGGATTTTCCCTGATTATTAGACGCTTTCTAATGTAATTAATAGGGCTAGAAAGACCAAGGGTCTCGAATCTGAGCATACTGTTAAGTTTGTCCAGATCTGGGTCATCATAAGCTATGGGAACTCTATGACCACAGGTTTCACAGACCTTTAATACAATCCTTTCCATAAAAGGAGCTTGCCAGTAAGAGGCAAAGGATTTGTATTCTTCATCACTATATCTGTTTTGGATGTTAGATATGGTAGACAGTTTTGGAAATGGTTCAAATTCATATTCACCAGTTACTGGATCAACCCAATAAGGTGAATCTTTATCTGAATTGTCTCCAGGACAATAAGGAATTACAGGGTGTGCCTGAGATTCCCATTCACTTAGTGTTATAGCATCTGTAAGGAGGCTACAATAGAGTTGGTTAACTATGTTATGCTTAATAACATAATCATAGTAGAGAGGAAGATCCAACTGCTTTAGGCAGCATAGGAATGCCCATACACTTTGGTCATGGAAATTGTATTCTTTATAAACACAATCTCTGTGAATAAAGTGCGAGTTAAGAGAGCTTGAGGCTTCTCCGTCTATGTTAAGAGTTCTGGAAGAGGAAGCTCCGTTAGTGTTCATTCTGAATTTTTCAGAAAGACAGAGTATGACTTTATTGTTCATTTTCTTATGAAATGGTACACAAGCACTCAAGCTTATGATCATACTTCAAATCTCAAAACATACAAATCACAGTTAACTCAAGCAGCCAGAGAAAGGTATAACAATAATAACTTAAATAATCACGCAAACAACCTTAAGTAACCATAGGCTGGATATCATACGCAGAACTCTACAAACAGCATTAAGATCCTACTGTCCCAGAAGTTCAGAGGAGATCATCAACAGTTAGAGTTCTACGGTGGTCGTCAACACAAAGGACCAACAACAAGGCCTACTCTTTCCCCTCTTGGTACTTTTTTGGCAAAAACAGTCCTAAACTCAGACCACATAACTCCTACATCCAATCTCATAACTTCCACCAGTGAGACCAGTGAAGTGTATATTCCAAGTGTGAGTAGGGTTACTTGTGAAAGCATAAAGATTTATTTTACCATTCTTTTACCTTTTAGAGGCCGACGGTGAGTTGTCTGGATTTATTGTCTGAGAATTGCTTTCAGATCACTTGGGCTTGTATACCATTGAGTGCATTAGCCACTAATGGTTAAGAGTGAACAGCGGAAAATAAAAGAAACAACTTTTATTTAAGAAGAAATATATTACAACAGTAGAGATATGCTATGTGTGGAGGGAGAGAGAGATGATTGCATATCCTAGAGTGCTGAGTGATTACCTCTTTTATAGAAGAAGAGGGGTATCAGCTTACAACTTAAGCAATAATCATGATTGCTTAAAAGTCATAAAGTGTGACAGTATAAATGAAAAGGAAATCATGCGTCTTCGCCTTTTGCTTCTTTTTCAAAAAGTGAACAGTAACGTCTGATGGATTCTTGCACTTTTGTCAAAAAGTGAATAGTGCCAAATAGTACATGAACAATAACTTGTCGGTTGCTTTTTGACATTTGCACCGAAATTTGGATTCCTGGTCCCGTATCCATCATTCACGTTCATCAGGAGGTAAAGTGTCCCTTTCTGGAATATCTTCCATTTCCTTATCTGATCCTGCTGAGGACGATAGGTAAGGGTCCTCTATTCTTGGGCCACTGCCGCTTCCAGAAGGTTGTCTTGTGAAGCTTCTAGTGGAGCTTGTCTGTCCAGTTTCCTAGTCTAGCATCTTCTTGAATCCTTTGATGAAAGTAATATTTTGCCAAGTCTTTTTCGGCGTAGACCTTGGTAAAATAATCTTCTGCAATGAGAGAGAGTTTCTCAAACTGCGGTGAGTCTGGATTCCATCCCCAGTCATTGGCAATGACTTTTGCAGTAGCAGTCTTGATCTGATCTTTCAAGTTGTATTTTCCCTTAGGATTAGTCATCTCATGATTTTTCTCCAATAAAGGATAGAAATCAAAGTAAGTATCTGGGTGAGTTGTCTCACAATAAACATGGCAAAGGTGTCTTGCAAGACAAAACTTTGTTTCCCAGATGGGTAAAGTAGATTCTATCTCAATGTATACTCCATCACCTCGATTGGCCATGAGATAGTTAATCACATTCTGCAGAGGAGGATTAATTTTTATCCTGTTTTCCGAAGTGACATGTAAAACAGAGAGTAACCCATAATCCAAGAGAATTTGGGGTGTAATTTTAACTCCCTTAAAGTGATTAATTTCAAAAGCATCTAAATTGATTTAGCATGATTTGAAACTAAATGTAATCTGGCATCTACAGAACTTTGTTGGATTCTGTTCAGAGAAAACCAGTTTATCCTTGCATTTAGGATAAAGAGTTCGACAAGGAAGAATAGTATTGGCATGATAGTACCAAGTTATATTCATCCATGGTGAATGGAGATTAAGTTTTTCAACTTGTTCCAAACACTCTTGTAAAGTAACGAACATTTTCTCATGTTTCTCTTGAAGAAGATCCACATAATGAAAAAGTTCAGGTATCAGGATCTGCTTGAACTTAAGATTTTCAGAAGTATAAGCAGTTCCAGATGTAGAAGCTATTTGGAAATAGCTTTGTAAAGTGAGATGGCTCTTTTTCGGATTCTTCTCAACTTTGGGTGAAATGAAGAATTTTTCTTCACCGTAGAGTTCTTTCATAGCTTTTTCAGCTTCTTGAAAGGTTTCATAGCCTTTGTAATTTGGTTTCCCATGCATTGGCTTGAATGTTTTTTATACCTTCCCTCCTAAAGGGTAGGGAGAGTCCAGATATTGTCAAGAAGGCATTTCTGCACTTCCGTAAGTTTCTTCCTTTCTAGTGCTTTGAAGCTATTAGCTTCTCCAACCAGTGAAAGGCTATGTTTGCCAAACTGCACAATGGCTTGAGTGGCGGGTGTAGGGATAAGAGTACCTTTCCCAGTAGTCTTTGCCTTTTTAGGAGGCATGACTCCTTTGTTCGACTTTATAGGCCTGCAATTAACAGAAGAACATTCTAAATTGTTAATATGATCAGGTTCTGTAGTAAACAAGAAATCTTTGAAGGTTTTAAGTAATCTTAATTTTTTGGAAAGAAAATCAGCTACAGAATTGTTATTTCCTTTAATGTGTTCCCATTTTATTTTGAGACCACGGTTAAGGACATATTCTCTGAATTTCAGCCATCTATTGGCAGATAGTTTCCTTTCAGATTTGGTATTGGCAAATTTTACAATTGCCTCACAATCAGTACGAATAGTAATTTGCTTCTTAGCCAAGAGAAAAAGAGCAAATGATTCAAGTATATAAATTATGGCTAAAACCTCATAATCTAAAGAAGTTAAGTAGCCTGATTCCTTGTAGTTGCCAGAGGCGTATCTACAGATCTTTTCATCAGACTTGGGATCTGTTTCCTTCTTTTTACAAAGAAGTATTCCTCCCTAACCTTCCTTACATCCATCAGTTTCTATCACAAGATAGTCTGAGTTTAAAGGAAGTTCCATAGGCTGTAGATTCTTTACTAATTGCTTGATTTTAACAATTAGCTTTTCATCTTCAGCATTGAATTTAACAACCTCAGTTCCACTAGTTTTGTTATATAGTGGTCCCGTGAGCCTTGAGAGATTCTTAAGGTAAAGTCTTGCATAATTGACCGTTCCTAGAAAACTTCTCAATAGTTTTTTATCCTCAATTTTGTCTAGATAAGCCAGCGCTTTTCCTGCAATATGAGGCTGTAAAGTAATGGTGCCGTTTCCAATTTCTGCTCCAAGAAATTCAATATGATTCTTGAAGAGTTCCATTTTTTTCTTGGAAACCACTAAACCATGTTGTTCAAAGATTGAGAACACAGTTTTTAAGTGTACAATGTGATCTTCTTCGGTCCGAGAGAACACTAGAATATCATCAATGTAGACACAAGTAAAAGTACGACAGGGTTCAAATGCTAAATCCATTTTCCTTTAGAAAATAGCAGGTGCATTCTTTAGTCCAAATGGCATTACTAACCATTCGAAATGACACAGTGGGCATGAAAATGCAGTCCATTCAATAGACTCTTCATGCATTTTAACTTGGCAAAATCCAGATTTCATATCGAACTTGGAGAACCATGTTCGACCTTGGATCTTGTTGATGAGAGTATCCTTGTCAGGGACGCAGTACCTATCATCATGAGTATTGTCATTTAACCTTCGATAGTCAAAGACCATCTTTGATTGTCCTCGTTTCTTTCCAGAAATCTTTTGAACAATGAAGGCCGGAGATCTATGCCTAGAGGTGGACCTCTGGATTACTCTTAGTTTAAGTAATTGGTCAATGTGCATTTGGAACTCATCTTGTTCCCATTCACCAAATTTAAAATTGGGTGTTGTAATCTTGAGATCTGGCTTGATAATCCCAAGTTTACACTCAATTTTATTATTTTTCCAGAATTTTATAGGATTTTCTCCTATTATTCCAGAGTATTCGAGCTTCTTAACAATGTCATCAATTTCTTGATTTGTTGAAAGAATTCTAATAACCTTATTGTTTTGAATAAGGTCCAGAGGCTCTAAATCAATAAAGGTAGGTTCCTTTTTATATCATTGATCTCTGTAAGTTCTTGTAATAGAGATTGAATCTCTTTTTTAGGGTCCAATTCCTCAACCGTTTTCCTTAGTTTAGGAGCAAGTTTGGGAAAACTTGGTTTGTTTAGCTTGCATTGACCTTTAATAGGACAATTGCAGCCGTCTATATCCTCAAGGGGAGGAGAGAATTTTTGGCTCTTTTAACCTCCCACCACGCTCCATATGCACATACTCTGATATGACTGGAGTGAGGGTAGACCATTTGGTTATTAGCACATAGTCTTTGAGTACGACCATGCTACTTTGTTGAGCATAGATGAAATCTAAGCCAAGGAGCACCTTAATGTGCTTATGCTTTAGGTGAGATACCCAAGCATAAGGCAGATGGAAATCCCTAGACCATTCATTGCAGTTGTTTTTGAAACTGAAATAAGGGTTCTTATAGAGTAAGTCCGTCCTCGTTTTCGTTCCATCATACTGCGTTGAGATTTTGGGATAATCTGCAACTTTAACATATTGATCTAGAACAAATTCCCTATCAATAGTTGTGGATGTAGCACCTGAATCTAATAAAGCACCAGCTTGCTCTATATGAGATCCAATGTGTAATCTGATGAGGATAAGAAGATCGTTGGGAGTCTTCTTATTACATATTAGTGGTATCTCTTCTTGGTAAGAAGAAGAGCTTTGCGTAACCTGAGCTAAGTCTAGATTGAGACTTGGTGCAGGCTCAAACTCTTTTTTCCTTTCCTTTTCGGAGGGAATCAAAGTTTGATTGTAATGTACTGAGACGATTTTCAAAATTTCCAAATCGTATCTCAAGATTTGATAATGTATTTTCAAACACTTGTGGTTGTTCATTAGTAGAATGACCAAATTGTGGAGCTTTGGGTATGTCAATCCCAAATAAGGATTTAATACAAAGAGCACATATTTCTAACAAACAGTTCTGACATTTGAATCTGTTGTAGAAAGCTGGATACCAGGGACAGTTGCAACATTTTATGTTGTCACTTTCATTCCTATGTTTCCAAATATGGCGACATTCATGTAGAATATCTGGTGGTATGTTGTATTTTTGAAGGTTCTCAAAAGTAATGTAAAGAGATCATCATTTTCTGATGTTATCTGAAAATGTGACTCCAATCCATATGAAGAATACTTAGAAAGTAATTCTTTATGTTGGATTTCTTCCTGTAAAGGTATATATGAAGTTTGCTCATTTAGAACTAATTTTTCTTCCACTTCATATCCTTCCAGGCTACAAATACTATATATTTCTGAATTTTCAGAAACATTAGAAGATATGGATAACACATCTTCATTTATAGTATTTATTAAGCATGCTTCCCTTGTAAACATATTATGCTTATTAGGGCATTTAGAACTTAAATGGCCAGCATTATGGCAAGCAAAGCATGTAATAGTATCTCGATAGACTTTCTCAGAATTGTGTTTTCTGACATGTTTGTCTTTGTCGAGATATGATTTCTTTTTCCTAGACTTTCTCATATAGGACTTCTTTGTAGGAGTCTTAATCTGTAATAGTGTCCTGAGATAGAGGCCAGGGCTAAGAAGTCTTGGAGAAAGCAGATTACTTTAGCCCAGTTTTTGAGCTGAAGTTGTTCTAAGTCTCTCATGGCTTCTTGTTGCCTTACAGTGAGTCCTGTATTCACATAACTAGCAGTTGTGATTCTGTGGATAAGGTAAGTAAAGTTATTTATGTTATTGCCATGGGCAACGAGTCTAGCAACATTGTCTCGAAACTTGGTTTTATAAGCTTCCGACATTGCTCTTGCAACATCACCAAGATAGTTTTCAGCAATTTTTACCATGCCTTCACCATCTGTGATATTACTGTGATGTGATTGGTAATCTCTGTAAACAATGCCAGTCCATTGTTCAAGATACGTATTCCAATTCTAAGGATGTACTCCTGCAAGATTCAGCAGTGCACCTGAGAAATGGTATTTCAAATCAAGAGGTTGCCAGCCTTTTCCCAATTGTCTTGAGATTAGGATTCTCATGATTAAAGTAAATGGCAGGTTTCCTAGGAGGATATTCTAGTCCATAAGTCATTGTTTCTTGCCTTTCTAGTTTAGGTATCAGTTGTTGATCCATAAACTCAAATTTTGTCGAAGATGTATCAGTCTGGTTTAGAGACAGACTGTCTTCAAGAAAAGTTTCAAGCAAGCAGCTTTGCCTATTACTAGGTTCAGCTTTGTCACAGCTATAATTTTCTGTTTTGAAGTGTTCTAATCCTTTGTTTGAAGGATTTGTACATTCTTCTAGAAAATCAGCAAGTAATTCTTCATCAATTTCAGCATCAGCTTTGATTGAGGAAGGTAAACTTTCTTGCTTAGTATCAGTTTCATCTTGATATAACTCAAGAATCTTATCCATTTCTTCTTCTAATATGAGGTCTTCTGAAGATTGTATTTCTTCATATTTCTCAATGTTAGGAGAATTTTCTTCTTATGATTTATTTTCAGAAGTGGTAATGGATTCATTATTTTGGCAATATTTTTCTAATCTGTCTTGCCAGGTTAGAGAAATAAAGTCTTCTCTCATCTTCTTGTCATAGAATTTCTTCCAGATCAGGAGATGGGATCTCAAACTTTTCCAGTTTAGTAGCTGGGTAGTTTGATTTGGGTAAAGATTCTTCATGTTTATGTTTAGGAGCATAAACTTTCGGATCTTTATTCAGTAAAGGCTCTTCCTTTTTGCTAGTGTTAGCATTGGGATTTACCTTAGGTTCAATGACCTCTTTTTTTGGATAAACAAGTATGACTCTAAGATCTTCTAGTTGTTCCAAAGAAGCTTCACAAGGGATATAATCATTAATATGACAGACATTTCGCAAATTTTGCATCATATCTTCATCATATTTCATTGCCGCTTGGAAAAGAGTGTCACCATCCTTTGGATAATTTTTTGTCATATTATCCATCTGGATGTTGTACAGTTCTATCCGTTTCCTGTCTTGATTCATCATCAGTATCAGGAGGGTCACTTGCAGGTTGATATTCCCTAAAGCGGATAGCCATATTTCCTCCAGCAGTAAGGTAAGTCACTGCTTCATGTGGAAGAAGAGTAACAGTTGCTGAACTGTTTGGGTTTTGAATGCTCCATTCAGTTCCAGCATTGACTTTTGACGGTATAATCAAAGGTGCTAGTATTCTGGCAGCACTAGATCCCAATGATTGTATGATTCCATCAATCTTTAAGTTAACTCTGGGAGCATCATTTGTCATGGTTTTTCCAATAAAATGAATGCTTAACAGAATGTTATCTCTTGTAAATCCTTCAAATCCTTTAGTTTGGATTAGGATTTTTAGTTTAAAAAAGTCTTTAATAGTTGTCATCCTAGCAGGAGCAATGTAAGTAACACCTACATTGTTGTTAAGATCGATTTCAGCAGTCCCAAGATTTGCTTTTTCCAAATTTGGATGCCTAGGATCGATAAGTACAACTAAGGCTTTCGCACCTAGTCCTTTTCTTGCCATCACTTCTATTCCTATGACCAAGAGGCCAAAGTGAGTAAATCTGTGATGTCTGCTTAACAATTATTTAGCAGATCTGTTATCCATAAGAGTCAATTCTTCTTGGTGTCTGTCTGGTACACTAAGGAGTTGCTCTCTATGATGTTGATATAATCCTGTTTGAAATCTCCAGGTTCCTGTTCTCTAGATTTCTCTGGGATTGAGTAATCTTAGCTCATTATTAGGAAATATTTCTAAGTCTTGGTTGACATCAGTAATATTTTCCAGAACTAAGGGTTCTTCTCTTCTTCTGGACAAGAGTCTTCTAGTTAAGGAGTTGTCTCTCTGGTCAGAGAATGAAGATCTTCCTGAACTCAATGTTCTGCTAGTTCCTGGGAAAGGTCTAGGAATCATGAGTTTCAGGAATACTGTAAGTCAAGAAAGTAGTGGGCTTCTTTTTGGGAAGTTTAATTTCATTAGAAGTACTAACTTTCATTTTACTAAAGGCTGTTTCCAAAGCTTCAATAGAAGGTCCTACCTTTGCTTTTTTTGATTCTACATTTTTCAGACGTTGTTCCAGCGAATCAAGTCTAAAATGTAGTCCACTAAGGAGTGCAATTATCAAGTTGTTTTGGGCAACTTTGACTTGATCTTCTTGAGATGGAAAGTCATTTTGATAGTAGTCAGCTTTCTTACTATTTTTCAAGTAGTGACTATCTACATATCTCTGAGCTTTAAGAAAATATGGGTTTTGAAAATTCATTCCACATATTTCTTCAAGTCAAGCAATGATTCTGAAATTATTGTTATCATATCTTGTATATGATTAATTTCAGATCCTATATATTTTCTGTTATTAACAGAAAATTCATGTAGAAGTTCCTCAATGTCTTCTTTAGTAGGAAGTTTATGAGTCTTCTGTCCTGAAAAAGATTTCAACAAATTTTCTTGCTTTTGTAGCATGATATTTGTCTTCTTTTCAGTATGTAAATGTACTTCTTTCATATACTCAATGTTTTGATTGAGATGAGAAAGGAGTGTATCTATCATTGATTGATTTTTCAATGAAAGAATAAAGAGCGTAGAATTTCTCTTGGTGTTTTTCCAGAGATTTTCCTAACTCAATAATAAGATCAATTACACCATTAAGATGTTCTTGATCTGAAAGTAATATTTTGCCAAGTCTTTTTTGGCGTAGATCTTGGTAACAACTCTCTCTCATTGCAGAAGATTATTTTACCCCAATCTATGTCGAAAAAGACTTGGCAAAATATTACTTTCAGCCCTTCATATGCTTTGATGTGTCTGCAACCTCTATCAAAGGATTCAAGAAGATGCTAGACCAAGCAACTGAACAGACAGGCTCCACTAGAAGCTTCACAAGACAACCTTCTGGAAGCAGCAGTGGCCCAAGAATAGAGGACCCTTACCTATCGTCCTCAGTAGGATCAGATAAGGAAATGGAAGATATTCCAGAAAGGGACACTTTACCTCCTGATGAACGTGAATGATGGATACGGGACTAGGAATCCAAATTTCGGTGCAAATGTCAAAAAGCAACCGACAAGTTACTGTTCATGTAATGTTTGGCACTATTCACTTTTTGACAAAAGTGCAATCCAGCAGACGTTACTGTTCACTTTTTGAAAAAGAAGCAAAAAGCGAAGACGCATGATTTCCTTTTCATTTATACTGTCACATTTTATGACTTTTAAGCAATCATGATTATTGCTTAAGTTGTAAGCTGATACCCCTCTTCTTCTATAAAAGAAGTAGTCACTCAGCACTCTGGGATATGCAATCATCTCTCTCTCCCTCCACACATTGCATATCTCTACTGTTGTAATATATTTCTTCTTAAATAAAAGTTGTTTCTTTTATTTTCCACTGTTCACTCTTAGCCATGAGTGGCTAATACACTCAATGGTATATAAGCCCAAGTGATTTGAAAACAATTCTCAGACAATAAATCCAGACAACTCACCGTCGGCCTCTAAAAGGGAAAAGAATGGTAAAATAAATTTTATGCTTTCACAAGTAACCCTACTCACACTTGAAATATACACTTCACTGGCCTCAATGGTGGAAGTTATGAGATTTGAGGTAGGAGTTATGTGGTCTGAGTTTAGGACTGTTTTTGCCAAAAAATTACCAAGAGGGGAAAGAGTAGGCCTTGTTGTTGGTCCTTTGTGTTGATGACCACCGCTGAACTCTAACTGTTGATGATCTCCTCTGAACTTCTGGGATAGAAGGATCTTAGTGTTGTTTGTAGAGTTCTACGTATGATATCCAGCCTATGGTTACTTAAGGTTGTTTGCATGGTTATTTAAGTTATTATTGTTATACCTTTCTCTAGCTACTTGAGTTAACTGTGATTTGTATGTTTTGAGATTTGATGTATGATCATAAGCTTGAGTGCTTGTGTACAGTTCATAAGAAAATGAACAATAAAGTGGTACTCTGGCTTTCTGAAAAATTCAAAAAGAACACTGACGGAGCTTCCTCTTCCGGAACTCTTAACATAGATGGAGAAGCCTCAAGCTCTCTTAACTCGCACTCTGTTTACAGAGATTGTGTTTATAAAGAGTGCAATTTCCATAACCAAAGTGCATGGACGTTCCTCTGCTGTCTAAAGCAGTTGGATCTTCCTATCTACTATGATTATGTTATTAAACATAACATAGTTAACCAACTCTATTGTAGCCTCCTTATAGATGCTATAAGACTGAGTGAATGGGAATCTCAGGCACACCCTGTAATTCCTTACTGTCCTGGAGACAGTTCAGATGAATATTCACCTTGTTGGGTTGATCCAGTAATTGGTGAATATGAATTTGAACCATTTCCAAAACTGTCTACCATATCTGACATCCAAAACAGATATAGTGACGAAGAATACAAATCCTTTGCCTCTTACTGGCAAGCTCCTTTTATGGAAAGGATTGTATTAAAGGTCTGTGAAACCTGTGGTCATAGAGTTCCCATAGCTCCTTCTAGCCCTATTAATTACATTAGAGGGCGTCTAATAATCAGGGAAAATCCCTTCTCTGATGAAGCACCTTCTGAGTCTAATCCTCTCCAGCAGGATTCAGACTACAATTATAGTTCTCGCTCTCTACAGCAGGGCGCAGAACCTGCCACCTCGGCTCCCCCCCGAATTGGTATCAGAGCATGAAAACGTTTCTGGAAACCTCATGTTTACAGATAACTTTGAAAGCTCAAATGCTATAAACCATAGTCATACTTGGCCAATGGATTTAGCATTACAGCAAGTTATTATGATTTCCTGAGCGATCATCATCTTAACTTTTTGTAGATTCTCATCACCCCAAAACAATTGGGTTTATAGAGAGAATAATAACTCTAACTCAGATTTAGAAAATTCCTATGGAATTTAAACAAATTGAGTACTTAAACCTAGAATTGGGAAATCCATCTAAGAAAGTTATTACAGTTGATAGAGTTAAGTTTTGCTGTTATTTTCAGAAACAGTATAAACATATCTTGCACTCTGATCAAGAACATCTTAATGGTGTAACTGATCTTATTATTGAGTTAGGAAAATCTCTAGAAAAACACCAAGAGAAATTCTACGCTCTTTATTCTTTCATCGAAAAATCAATCAATGATAGAAATACACTCCTTTCTCATTTCAATCAAAACATCGACTATATAAAAGAAGTACATTTACATACTAAAAAGAAGAAAAATATCATGCTACAAAAGCAAGAAAATTTGTTGAAATCTTTTTCAAGACAGAAGACTCATAAACTTCCTTCTAAAGACATTGAGGAACTTCTACATGAATTTTCTGTTAATAACAGAAAATATATAGGATCTGGAATTAATCATATACAAGATATAGGACCTTCTATTGAAGCTCTGGAAACAGCCTTTAGGAAAATGAAAGTTAGTACTTCTGGTGAAATTAAACTTCCCAAAAAGAAGCCCACTACTTTCTTGACTTACAGTATTCCTGAAACTCATGATTCCTAGACCTTTCACAGGAACTAGCAGAACATTGAGTTCAGGAAGATCTTCATTCTCTGACCAGAGAGACAACTCCTTAATTGGAAGACTCTTGTCTAGAAGAAGAAAAGAACCCTTAGTTCTGGAAAATATTACTAATGTCAACCAAGACCTAGAAATATTTTCTAATAATGAGCTAAGATTACTCAATCCTAGAGAAATCTACAGAACATGAACCTGGAGATTTCAAATAGGATTATATCAACACCATAGAGAGCAACTCCTTAGTGTACCAGACGGGCACAAGAAGAATTGACTCTTATGGATAACAGATCTGTTAAACAATTGTTAAGCAGACATCACAGACTTATTCACTTTGGCCTCTTGGTCATAGGAATAAAAGATATAGCAAGAAAAGGACTAGGTTCGAAAGCCTTAGTTGTACTTATCGATCCTAGGCATTCAAATTTGGAAAAAGCAAATCTTGGCACTGCTGAAATCGATCTTAACAACAATGTAGGTGTTACTTACATTGCTCCTGGTAGGATGACATTGTCTATTAAAGACTTTGTTAAACTAAAAATCCTAATCCAAACAAAAGGATTTCAAGGATTTACAGGAGATAACATTCTGATAAGCATTAATTTTATTGGAAAAACCATGACAAATGATGCTCCCAGAGTTAACTTAAAGATTGATGGAATCATACAATCATTGGGATCTAGTGCTGCCAGAATACTAGCACCTTTGATTATACCGTCAAAAGTCAATGCTGGAACTGAATGGAGCATTCAAAACCCAAACAGTTCAGCAACTATTACTCTTCTTCCACATGAAGCAGTGACTTACCTTACTGCTGGAGGAAATATGGCTATCCGCTTCAGGGAATATCAACCTGCAAGTGACCCTCCTGATACTGATGATGAATCAAGACAGGAAACAAATAGAACTGTACAACATCCAGCTGGATAATATGACAAAAAATTATCCAAAGGATGATGACACTCTTTTCCAAACGGGAATGAAATATGATGAAGATATGATGAAAAATTTGCGAAATGTCTGTCATATTAATGATTATATCCCTTGGGAAAGCTTCTTTGGAACAGCTAGAAGATCTTAAAGTCATAGTTGTTTATCCAAAGAAAGAGGTCATTAAACCTAAGGTAAATCCCAATGCTAACACTAGCAAAAAGGAAGAGCCTTTACTGAATAAAGATCCGAAAGTTTATGCTTCTAAACATAAACATGAAGAATCTTTACCCAAATCAAACTACCTAACTACTAAACTGGAAAAGTTTGAGATCCCATCTCCTGATCTAGAAGAAATTCTAGGACAAGAAGATGAGATACTAGAAGACTTTATTTCTCTAACCTGGCAAGATAGATAAGAAAAATATAGCCAAAATACAGAATCCATTACCACTTCTGAAAATAAATCAGAAGAAGAAAATTCTCCTAATATTGAGAAATATGAAGAAATACAATCTTCGGAAGACCTCATATTAGAAGAAGAAATGGATAAGATTCTTGATTATATCAAGATGAAACTGATACTAAGCAAGAAAGTTTACTTTCCTCAATCACAGCTGATACTGAAATTGATGAAGAATTACTTGCTGATTTTCTGGAAGAATGTACAAATCCTTCTAACAAAGGATCAGAACACTTCAAAACAGAAAATTATAACTGTGACAAAGCTGAACCTAGTAATAGGCAAAGCTGCTTGCTTGAAACTTTTCTTGAAGACAGTCTGTCTCTAAACCAGGCTGATACATCTTCGACAAAGTTTGAGTTTATGGATCAACAATTGATACCTAAACTAGAAAGGCAAGAAATAATGACGTATGAACTAGGACATCCTCCTAGGAAACCTGTCATTTACTATAATCATGAGAACCCTAATCTCAAGACAATTGGGAAAAGGGAACCTCTTGATTTGAACTACCATTTCTCAGGTGCACTGCTGAATCTTGTAGGAGTACATCCTTAGAATTGTAATACGTATCTCTAATAATGGACTGGCATTGTTTATAGAGATTACCAGTCACATCACAGATGGTAAAGGCATGGTAAAAATTGCTGAAAACTATCTTGGTGATGTTGCAAGAGCAATGTGGGAAGCTTATAAAACCAAGTTTCCAGACAATGTTGCTACACTTGTTGCCCTTGGCAATAATATAAATAAATTTACTTACATTATTCACAGAATCACAACTGCTAGTGATGTGAATACAGGACTCACTGTAAGGTAACGAGAAGCTATGAGAGACTTAGAACAACTTCAGCTCAAAAACTGGGCTAAAGTAATCTACTTTCTCCAAGACTTCTTAGCCCTGGCCTCTATCTTAGGACACTATTACAGTAGTGAATTGGGACAAAGGTTATTTACTAAACTTCCTGGTAATCTAGGCAAAGAAATTACTGACACCTAGAATAACACTTGGAGCAAGGATATCTCTCTTGAAGTTGATAACATTGGGAGCAGAATTGTTGCTATTATAGATGAGCTTAAGAATGTACCTACATCAAAATCCAAAAGGATCTTAAGTGACAAAATTATGGTTTTTGTAGCCAGATATACACCCCTCAGCAGTATGATACTCCTGAAAGGACTAAGTCAATCAAAAAGGCCTCTAAACCTTCTCAGAAACAGACTAAGACTCCTACAAATAAGTACTATATGAGGAAGTCTAGGAAAAGGAAACCATATCTCGACAAAGACAAACATGTCAGAAAACACAATTCTGAGAAAGTCTATCGAGATACTATTACATGCTTTGCTTGCCATAATACTGGCCATTTAAGTTCTAAATGCCCTAATAAACATAATTTGTTTACAAGGGAAGCATGCTTAATAAATACTATAAATGAAGATGTGATATCCATATCTTCTAATGTTTCTGAAAATTCAGAGATATATAGTATTTGTAGCCTGGAAGGATATGAAGTGGAAGACCAATTAGTTCTAAATGAGCAAACTTCATATGCACCTTTACAGGAAGAAATCCAACGTAAAGAATTACCTTCTAAGTATTCTTCATATGGATTGGAGTCACATTTTCAGATAACATCAGAAAATGATGATCTCTTTACATTTCTTGGTTGTATGGCTTTTGAGAACCTTCAAACATACAACATACCACCAGATATTCTACATGAATGTCGCCATATTTGGAAACATAGGAATGGAAGTGACAACATACAATGTTGCAACTGTCCCTGGTATCCAGCTTTCTACAACATATTCAAATGTTAGAACCCTTTGTTAGAAATATGTGCCTTTTGTATTAAATCCTTATTTGGGATTGACATACCCAAAGCTCCACAATTTGGTCATTCTACTAACGAACAACCACAAGTGTTTGAAAGTACATTATCAAATCTTGAGATACGATTTGGAAATTTTGAAAATCGTCTCAGTACATTACAATCAAACTTTGATTCCCTCCGAAAAGGAAAGGAAAAAGAGTTTGAGCCTGCACCAAGTCTCAATCTAGACTTAGCTCAGGTTACGCAAAGCTCTTCTTCTTACCAAGAAGAGATACCACTAATCTGTAATAAGAAGACTCCCAAAGATCTTCTTATCCTCATCAGATTACACATTGGATCTCGTATAGAGCAACCTATTGCTTTATTAGATTCAGGTGCTACATCTACAACTATTGATAGGGAACTTGTTCCAGATCAATTTGTTAAAGTTGCAGATTATCCCAAAATCTCAACGCAGTATGATGGAATGAAAACGAGGACGGACTTACTCTGTAAGAACCCTCATTTCAATTTCAAAAACAACTGCAATGAATGGTCTAGGGATTTCCATCTACCTTATGCTTGGGTATCTCACCTAAAGCATAAGCACATTAAGGTGCTCTTTGGCTTAGATTTCATCTAAGCTCAACAAGGTAGCATGGTCTTACTCAAAGACTATGTGCTAATAAGCAAATGGTCTACCCTCACTCTAGTCATATTAGAGTATGTGCATATAGAGTGTGGTGGGAGGTTTCTTTGGCTTCTGGAATACCTTTGACTCATCTTTTCTCATCGGAGATTGGTTTTTCACTGGAGATTAGTTTTTTGCAAAGCTTTTCATACAGCTGCCCACAGACGGCGCCAATCAATAAACAAGATTTCTTTACACGGGAAACCTATGTCTGAATTTATACGAGCAATAAATGTTGAAACCAAAGGAATGTTTGTATTAATGAATGAAGTAGATATGAAGAAGACAAGAAGACTGAAAAATTCCTTAGAGGAACCCCTTCTCAG
>CAVNYN010271070.1:0-21551 GCA_963692815.1 Nyctanthes arbor-tristis
CTTTCTACTATATGTCCTATTTTTCCAGTCAGTAGTGATCTACTCTATTTCATTCTCATTTATATTTTGAAAAATATGGGATCAATATCTAGTATCTAATACTTACGAGACTGAAAAGTTGTCTTATCACTCTCATCTTATAGTAAGATCTTCTCCAATTTTTATTCTAATCTTCTTTATCTCTACAAAGATCATTAGTTTTAGATATATATGCCTTTATACACTTTAACTATATCACTGACCATCTGAAATATTTCTTAAAGTTCCATCAACATTATCTTTAAGTACCATTAAAGGCTTCAATGGTCAATACTTGCCCTTACATCACATTGATGACAAGTTCAACAATTTTAGCACATCAAACAGACTAGTCTGTAATATGAATCTAATTTATACATCTCAATTTAAAATAAATTGTGAAAAGCTATCACACAATGATTATATAACTAAGTCACTACTTAGCTCTTTTTCCCATTGTGCTTCTAAATAGCTCTTTGAGATGAATAGTAATAGTATACTCTCTATACCCATATGAAACCTTTACAACTCATAATGGCAAGTATCACATATGTGCATTATGCTAATCATCTCATTATATCTGTAAATTTGCAATGTTCTCGCAAAACTTCCTTAATAGGAACATTCACATAATCTGTTTTAAGACATATCAATTTTTTTTGTATTTGAGAACTATTCTTATTATGATATTAAATTTGGTTTGGAAAATTTTGTTGACATCTAACATGCCAATTAAATTTACAAATATACTCATTATTCAAATATGTAATAACAAGATAGAACAAAATTAATTGATGTAGGAAATTAATTTGATAAGGACTTTTATCAAATTAATTATGCTCCTACTGAGTTAATGATCCCTCTGTCTTAATTATTGAAATTCATTTGAATTTCCAGTAGGCTGGGATCCCGTTTGCTTTACTAGAACCTTGAGTGACTCGAAAAATCCTAATAAAATATTCCGGTATATACACTATCAATTACATCTCCACATGATTCCTAAATCATCAAGTAGACAACTAATTGTCATGTATATTTTATATACTTTACTTGATATGCCTCTAAAATTTTATTTCCTTAAGTGACTCAACAAAAAATAAAATCTTAGTTAAATTCGACCCACTGTTCAGAAACATCAAACGTTTCATAGTGAAAAGCATGTATGTCCACGAACGAGCAGCCTTGAGTGATCGGAAGAGCGTCGTAATTTTCTCTCAGTTTTCACTATAACAGTGGAAGGTATGTATTAACATTTAATACGAATTTAATATTTTAATTAAGGAATCAATCTCATCTCATTCATGTGTAGTAATAACATCCAATACTTGAGCCTTGAAGAAGACTAGGTGATTATTTATTAGGAGACATAACATTCAATCATGTAATGTTGAATGCACATATTCTCCATTTTCCCTTCTCCAATTTGTATCGTACATGTTATATTTCAAACAAGAAAGGCAAAAATAAATTAAGCAAACCATAGCTAGTATCTTATACTAGTTTATTGCAACCAGACATATGGTTCAAGTCTATAATAATTCACTAAATCCATTCAACTAACATATCAAATATTAATTAACACTTATTAATTTAGTATTGAAAATAATCGTCTAAACCAACTTAGACAAGATGGAATAGACCAATCGAAATTAAATAATTAATCTAATTAATTAAGTAATTTCGCATTAATGAAGCCAGTCGATTAATCATATTAAATAATCAACTTTATTAGCAATTGGGGATTACCACAAAATAACTCTTTATTTTGTTGTTAATAACAATGTCATACTTTGATATAAGTTTTGGAAAGATCTATGGTTGAAATCATAGTTTGAATTAAGTCAAAATTCAACTTTGTTCAAATAAACAACTTTGGTAAAAATAAAAATTTTCCCATAGAGTTTAAATTTTAACTCAATTGAAAATTTTCTAAAATTTTATAAAACTTTTAAGTTGTAATTCAAACCAGAAAGACCAACTCTGTCAAATTTGAAAAATATGAGACTGGTTCTGAAATTTTGAAAACTTTAGGGTCAATTTGTCAATTTTCAAAACTCAGGAGACTACCTATACAATTTAAGGGATTAAATATACCTCCACGTACATGTCAAAACGTGGGGGGCTTTCTATACAATTTCAGAAATTGTACAGCAAGCCCCTGTCCCCAAATCTAAGACCAACAGCAGCAGCCCTTGCAGGCAACACATCCAGCACTGTCGCACTAGTGTCTATGGCCTATAGAACAAGGACTAGCCTTTCTCAGCAAAAGCTGCGCCGTTAGCTGCTATTGCTTGCAGCGCCGGCAACAACAACCCTTGCACTTCCCATTTTTTTCCCTTCTTTGTGGATATCCGTTCATGCATTCCAATTCAATATAGATTCAGGTCATGAAATCAAATGCCATATTTTAATTATTTCAAAAATAAGTTATGTCAATACCAAAATCAAACTGATATATTTTAACAATTATTGTCAAGTTCATCAAAATATGAAACAAATTCTAATGACTAACAAAGCAGGCTCTGATACCACTGTAAAGAATTGAATAATATATGCATAGAGTAAAATTAAATAAACAATCAATTCTGATACCTAGGATCAACTTTGTACTTCAAAAGAATTTGTGATAGAAAAATACCTCTTTGATGAATGTTGTGAATTGCAAATCTTGATTGATCATTGGAGCAGTGCTCATTATCACAGCTGTCCAATTATTCAGCCACTAACGGTAATCTACACGGTAATAATGAATTTGTAACTCCATAACAATGAACAATTCGAAGTGGATTTGTGGGACTATGATTAGGGTTCTATCAATTTCATATACTAGCAAGAAATCAACAGAATATCCATGATCACATCGTGTAAAATTCGTCATATGAATTTTCCCAATTATCTATCTCAAACCTTAAACACAAGACGTCTATTCATAGTTGTAGGAACCAAAGTCCTAATCGTATTTAGACTTCCATGGGCGTACAACTAAATGGTTCAATCAATTAACCCAATTAATTAATTCAATCCGGTGAAGTATGGTTCAACTAATTGGACTTTAAACATCAATTTCAACACAAAGTGCACACACACACACACACACACACACATATAGAGAGAGAGAGTGAGTGTGTATGTGTGTGTGTGTTGCATTGTTAGCATTACTGTTGGCATATGTGTGTTGGCTATTTCTAATTTATGCTTGCATGCAAAAATAAATACTTCATGTGACCTAGAATTTTTTGTTGTTATATGTTATTAAATGGTTCATGTTCATTTTGGACAGTTTTCGTATAGCAGGACACATCTGAGTGTACATGAGCAGGATATATCCTTATCGCCTTTTTTGCAGGGTATTCGCGAGTATAGCTGGTGAGATTCTCGAGATAATTATTTCCTTATCCAGATCTGAATCCCTACAGATCGTGATATCTGCTTCTTGCTAAGTTTATTACTTATATATATGTCGCTTATTTCTTATATTTTAAATTATAGGAAAATAAGTGATAGAGTTCTAGAATAAGTACAATTCTATATGGATTAGTGGAAAAGATATTTGCATAGTATTGGACTTATCTAGAAGTATTACTTTTAGAATCCTGATTGAAAAAAGATTTAATTAGGATTTGTTTTTATCTAGAATAATTGTTTGTGAAATCCTAATTATTTTCTATTTGCTGATCTTGTAGGATTCTTATCTTAAACCTAATCTATACATACATATATATATGTCTCTCTGTGTGTATGTGTGTGTGTGTGTATAAAACGATTGCAGTTTAAGAAAATTGACTAACTTAAAAAAAATATATCATTTACAGTTAGACTTGGTCTTTACCAAGCAAGGTATAAGTGTGAACTGGAAAAGGAACTGTGGAAAGTGATTCTAATTGTCTGGTGAGAATGGGAAAACAATCCTAGTGGAACAAGGCGTTTTCTACAATTGAAGAAACATACCAAGGGAATTGGTTCATGTGAAGAGTTAGACATTCAAGGAGAGGAGGAGCAGTGGGAGGCGGGCTTTATCACTACACCTAAAGACAAATCAAAGGAGTTGATTTAGAGTTCTTTTGTGTGTATATTGATTGTGTGCAATCAGTATATTTTCCTATCTTGTCTCACAAATTCTTTATTGTTTTTGTGGATTGTTTTATCCTGTGGCATGGGTGCCCATGGTTTTCCCCTGGAGGGTTTCCACGCCAACAAATCGTGTGTTTTTGTTGAGTTTATTTTTATGCGTTGCATTTACTTTGCACGCTCGTGCTGTTCACGTTTTAGAAAGCCAGATACATCCTACTTAGGCTATTTTGTTCTAGAAGTATCATGCCGTACTCGTTCTGTCTTGAATAGCATTTTTGTAAATAAAAATTGAACGTCTCTGTGCATCACATAATCATTCAGTTAAACAATGCATTTAGTGACTGCATAATTAATTAATCTGGGTAAATTTATTTTTGCAATTGCACTTTAGTTTCTTTGCATACACAAATCGTTTCTGTGATTCTGACGCGAGAGTTTTTGCGGATAGGAAGCACCAAAGATTTTGTCCAGAAAGAGAAACTGCAACTTATAATTATAATACTTGTTTGGGGGAGACATTGGAAAATTATATGAAGTCTAAAATGAAGATGATGGGTCACATTTCTATATATTGGTGGGAGAGCCCCTCATCAAATAGTGAATGCAGCTAGCAGGAGGGACTAAAGGTTGGAGTAAGGCTGGACGGCGGGAGTTACTTTACTTTTATATTGTTTTAATTCTTTTATTTGTTGAGGTTAAGTTCATAATTTCAGTCATTCATTAAACCTTATTACTTAAACTCGTTGTAAGACGTTGAGACGCAGTTTTCTTTTGGAAGAAGAAACACTTGATGCTGGTTTTGAATCATTGAGATTTCCCAGATTTGCAGTTCATCATTCCAAGGTGGATTTGTAGTTACGCAAGAACTAATCTAGCCATTCGAAAACTTATATGTATTAAACATGTAGGCCAAATAAAATTTGTAAGGTCCAAATCATGTACTAAAGGGCCTGGATCTCTGCATTGACAAACTCAAAAGTGAAAAAAATTAAATTCATCAAAAAATAAGCAGCAAATAAAATAAACAATTTCTAGATTAACAAAGTGTTTGGCAGCAACCAATAAAATAATGCAACGTAGTAAATTATAATAATCCAATAAATAATCTAACTTCTAACCAAACACTTTGTAAGTCACTCATACAACAATAATTTAACCCCCTAATTAAAGCAAAAGTGTGTTAAATTTTTAGGGTTAGATACTTACTCAAAATAATAAATTTTTAGAGAGGATACGAAATTTATACAACCCTAGAATTACTGTATATCCACAATTTAGTCAATAGGGTGTGGATGATGTTTATTTATTAAAATGAATTATTTTCCACATTCATTCTCCAGCATATAATCTTGGAAAAATTATTTTTCACATTTCCTCATTACTATTCACTAAATTTACTCTAAAAAATCTAAAGTATACAGTTTCATATTACAAATGACTCAAGCCAAAGCAATATTATAACAAATGATAAATTTTATATGATTTACCATTTATACCCTAACATTAATTCGTGTGCTCTTCCGATCTCGTTCTAAAAAGAATTAAAAGAATTTTTTATTTTTATTTTAAACCATTATCATCAAATGTTATTATTATCGTATTCCCTCAACTTAAATTTTTACTAATATATAAGTTCGCAAAAAAACAAATAATAAACTAAGTAATGTACTAAACATATAGCCCTAGGTTTTATGACATATGGTTTATCGTATTGAATTTAAGTAAAAGTTTTGAAACTGATTTAATTTTACTTTATTATTATATCATCAATCTCACGAGTAGACACTTAATCAAAATAAGAAGAAATCTTAATAACTCAATACTTGAAATTTGTCTATCAGCTGTTAGAATTTTAAAAAATATTAAATCTTTGAAGATAGCTTAAAAACTAATAGAATATGTATAACAAAAAGCATATTATATATAGAATAAAAAAATATATAAATTCTTATATATTATTATAAAATAAAATGATCGCAAAATGTAACAAATGGATAAGTATAACCTTTTTTGGAAATATAATGAATAAGTATTATTATTATTATAAAAAGATCGGAAGAGCGTCGAAGCATAAAAAAGTAGGATAGTGGTTTTGGTAGGAAAACTTGCATATGACCATTATTCTACTTTAATATATATATATATAATAATATAATATAATAATAAAATAATAGGATAAGATTGGACGGATCAACTCCAATAGTTGATCGGACATTGACTTAATTATTCATTCAAAAGTATTATTTTATATATTCGCATCAACCGGATAGTTTTACAGGATCAAGTTATTGGCCGGATCAATTCCAAGTTGATTGCAATAGTCTGTGTAATACCTAACTTGAGAATCAACCGTAATAGCCCGAATAGTAGCTCCAAAACCTTGGCCCGAAGTTATGGCACTGCGGCAATTATTAATCCAGAACCGTAAAGCAGTCTTGAATGAGATAACACGATCTGTCCCTACGATTTCTGGATTTCTTAAACCGTCAAACTCTATGCTCCTTCCTGCTGCTCCATAGTTGTAGTTCCATGTTAGTTGCATAGGACCACGACCAAAGTACTTACCAGGGGCACACTGATATGGTTGTTTAGTCTCGTCGCAATAATCTTTAGATTGCCCGCCTATTTCTTCAATATAGCAGAAATCTGCAAAGAGAATGCAAATATGTTTTAAGAGAACTTAGACCATATATGGTTGAAAACAATAGTAAATAATATAAACATTGTTTGGTCCCATTTTAATTTACCTCTATAATATGGTACTAGAGCATGTAAAAGTCTTTTATTTGTTTCATTTGTGCCAAAAAAAAAAAAAAAAGGAAATTCAATACATCACCTCATTGTGAATATGAGGTTTCATTATAAAATATGTTATTACCTGGTTTTCAGCACGTCAAGCGATCTTTACCACCGTGAATTGAAAACGTAGAATGACAGCTATTGCGGAGTTGAAAATTTTTTCTTTTTTTTTTTTTTTTAAATAACCAATGTGTATTACCTCTATATTCATCTTAAAGCTAATATGCCTTCAATGGAAATTTTGCTCAGTTGAGAATTTATCACGAGAATATCTAATGAAAGGTAAATGGTTTATTTATCTTCATTTGTTTTTCGGTCTTATTTCTAACATGGCTGTAATTCCATTTAGCACGTACAATTTTCTAAGATAATCTCAAACAAAATACATCTAAATAGAAAAAATAAAGGGTCACAACATGGCATCGTTGAAGCAATGCCCAACGATAACCATGTCCCAGTGGAAAATTTCTTCATCAGTGTCATAACATGGAGTCCTCCACAACCAAGCAATATGACACTTAAATGCCTAGCCACACAAACTAAACTGAAGAAAGAAGAAATTACAGCGAGCTGAGTTTTGTCAAAAGAAAGAAGCAATACAGTAACAAAACAATATTCATTTCAACTTGCAGATCACTGTACCAATCTCTCAGTTACTGAAGTGGCATACAAGAACAAACACAATTCTTAATACTCCCCACAAATAGAAAAGGAAAAAAATTAACAATAGACGTCAGAATGACTTTTCATCAAATATTTGTTCCAGAAGTTTCCACTCTCCTCACACCGGAAAGCTTAATTGGTGACGTATTCGATGCTGGTATCGGAGGAGAGGAAATTTAATAAGTTCTGACCTCTCATGATAAAGAGATACACAACTTTTAACTTGAAATTTACCATACAAAATACTACCATATCAACTCGAGCAAGGCTGTTCACCCTGTCACATCAGCAATATTAAACTAAGCCCTGTTCACATTTTAAGTATGGGATTAGTTGCATAAATATTTTTCTATAATAATCATCTTAATTTCACTACTATATCCACATCAGATCTAAAAATTTAAAGTTTATTAGCTACTTTACAGGCCGCTCGGTGATTCCATTTTATCAAAAACCTCTCCATTTGGCTCTGCTTTCAATGCAACAGAGTGACACAATCAGTTTCTGGTTTCGCCTGCACAAACGCATCTGTGATTACATTTTGATGCTCATTCATATATCATTTTAAAAATGTAAAGACAACACTATAAATTTGAAGCACCTCTAGAATCATAAAATAGTTATTTTAGAAAACTATTCAACACAATATACATTCTACTAATGTAAACATAGGAGAAAATAAGGAATGAGAAATCAAAGGAAGTAGATTTGACATAATTAAGAGGAACATACCACAGAGATTTCAGCACATTAAGAGGGAATCTAAGTGATAAAGGAAAGAGATATTATAGATTTTATTAGTTAGGTAAGAGGCCTACATGTATTAGGAAAAATGCAGAATCCGTGAACGAAATGCAAATATATATATATATATATATATATATATATATATGTATATGACTTTACCACAAATCTGACCACAAAAAACAGGCGGGAAAAATGCGGTAGAAAATGTACCAAACTTTATTCCTTTTATTAATATATATACTAGCATTCCCACCCGTGCAATGCGCGGATCGATATATCGAAAAAAATTTAAAGATAAAAGATATGAGTCTATTTCCAAAATCTCTTAGAGGTTTTGTAACAAAACTTCTCATCCCGTGTGGCGTGTATAGATACATGCCAAATGTAAAATATACATAGTCTATATTCATACACGTCACACGGATGAAAAGTTTTTTTAAAAAACCCCAGGAGGTTTTCATGAAAACTATTTACATGTGTCACGAACCTGAACAGACATAAATAATTATCACCTTACTAAATAGAATAGATCGGAAGAGCGTCGTGTAGTCAAAACTTGAAAATTGATGTTGTGAAAAATAGGGCGAATCTATTAAATTACATATGTAGTAATAAACATAAGTAGTAATAAAAAATGTTAAATATATTCAAATTAGAATGCAAAAATGCACTAATAATCAATAATAATCCACTGAACTTCTTATACAAAATGGTTTGTCATCTGTAATATCAGACGATATTTTGATACCTGATCAATACAAAATTTGAAAATTAATGTGTGTGTGTGTGTGTGAAATAAATTAATATGCCGCACTCTATAATATGGTTTCTCTATTGAAAAATGCATGAATATATAGTAAGATATTGAGTTATACAATTAATTAGATTACTATCAAAAAGCAACTATAAATTAAAGCTCACAAAAGGAAATCGAGTAGAAGATGATTCAAATAGAGATTATTAACGCAACGATAATTTTCACATATACTCATTCATAATCCGCGAAAAAAAAAAGAATAATGACATTAGAAATTTGGAAAATCTACCAAAAATTAGGAACTCTGTCAAAATTAAAACAAGACAAAATAGAAGAACATAACATGTATAATAATGATGAATGCAGATTATAAGGGAATTGTATGTGTACACAAGAATCCCTTCGAATTAGAATGGTAATGGGACTCTTAAAAACGGAAGTAATAGACGCAATCGACGGTCAAGATTGCAAGTATGGAAGGCTGATCTTTAGGTGATTCGAAGAGATAAGGAAAGTCGTAGGAAATATGATCTTGCAGTTAGTTTGTAAAAGAGGAGGTGCACGCGTATATTGAGGAAAGGTAACCAAAATTAAAATGTATGTTCAAGGAAAAATGCAAAACAAATAAATAAATAGTTAGATAAATAAAGAGAAGTGTAATAAGTGATGCTTGCGTGACGTCAGCAGGACATTTAGGCGGGAAAACACCTTTAGACTATTGTTGATTTAGGAATAATATAGATATATATTTTTTTTTAATATAGAGATCGGAAGAGCCACTATACAGTAAAAGGGCCAGTTTGATGGTAACTGTTCATTTTTCTTATTTGATACGATGCCCTTTTTGTGCTTCAATTTTTTCAAAATTTTTCCAGGCTGGGGACGACTTCGTTTCGGGCTTGTTGCTTTTGCCTTATATAACTTCACCATTCCAATGATAACGACACCGTTTTATACAATCTTCATTTTCCCTATTAGAGTTTCTCTCTCTACCTCTGGCGATTTTTCGTTTTTAACGATCTATGTCCTATTTTCGAACCGTAGAATCTCATCTTCCATACCTTGCTGATATCTAGGTTACATGATTATATAATTCTTAATGCTTCAAGAAGGTTTATTGTTTATCTCGATCTTACCTGCGTATGAATTTTTTTTTTTTTGGTCTACTGATTTTTTGATTTGTCTTTTTTTGGTAAGAACGAAGAATCATTTTTATCCTTGTGCTAAATACAGGCACCAAGTGAAGGATCTAGAGTTTTTAATTAATGGCTAATCAAGATCCGGACTTTTTGGGTTTCTGTGGCCTGGTCTCCACCGTGACGACACCGACGTCCAAGCCGCTGCTGTGACATCCCAATCTTATGGACCGAAGTTAAAGACGGAATAATGAAGTCAAGGTCAAATTGTGGACTAAATTGGAGTCCATGTTTGAGAAGAAAACTACAGCCAAAAAGTCCTTTTTGATCAGAGACATGGTCAATATAAATATAAGGACGGTACAAGCGTGACAGAACATTTAAATAATTTTCAGAATGTTGTGAATCATCTGGTGACAATGGGAATGACTCTTGAGGATGAATTGAAAGCATTATTGCTTTTGAGTTCCTTGCCAGACAGTTGAGAGACTTTTGTTGTGACTATTAGTAATTCCACTCCAGATGATGTGTTATTTATGGATTCTGTGAAGAACAATATGCAGAATGAGGAGATCAAGAGAAAATCTTCATGTTTGCAGTGGGTTTAGATAATACATTAGCGCTTATTTCAGATGATCACAGAGGTGGAAGCAAGAACAAAGGGCAGAGGCGTCACAACAAGTCTAGAGGCAGGTCAAAGTCAAAAGATAGAAAGACCTATTATCACTGTGGCAAGGAGGGTCATTAATCTTCCGATCTGCAGGATTTGGTTGAGAGAGCAGAAGGAGGGTAACAATCAAAAGAAAGAGGATGAAAATACTATAGGTATGGTGACTAGTGATGTACTCTCTTGTGAAGTGGGTCAATGCCTACATGTTGAAGACTCTCTTACCGAGTGGCAGGTTGACAGCCTCATACTATGTTTGCAGAAATATTGAATTGTTTGCTACTTATAGAGCAAGTGATTTTGGCCAATCGAATATGACTAACTCGTCACATTCTGAAATCATGGGGATTAGTGACATTCACTTGTAGACAAATATGGGGTACATCCTGATTCTGAAAGATGTAAGGCATATTCTTGACATGCGTTTCAATCTGCTTGCAATAAAGACTCTCGACTTAGTAGGGTATTTCAGCACTTTTGGTGATCAGAAGTGAAGGTTATCAAAGGGATCAATGGTTGTTGCCAGTAGAAAGCTTTGTTACACACAATACAAGACTTATGCAAAGGCTTGTAAGACTGGGATAAATGCAATTGAAGATCCTACTCCTGATTTATGGCACAAAATGCTTGGTCACATGAGTGAAAAAGGTTTGCATGTTCTGGCTAAGAATGCAGCTATTTCCTTAGCCAATGGTATGTCCCTAGACCGATGTGATCACTGTTTATTTGGTAAGCAAACTAGAGTTTCCTTTTCTGGCACGTTTAAAAGAAAAGAGAATATCTTAGATCTTATGCATTCTGATGTGTGCTCTCCTGGTGATGTAGCATCTTTAGGTGGAAACAAATACTTTGTTACATTTGTTGATGATGCTTCTATAAAATTGTGGGTCTATCTTCTGAAATCTAAAGATCAGATACTCCAGTTCATACCATGGTAGAACGAGAAACAGAGAAGTGTTTGAAAGGCCTCAGAATAGATAATGGTAGGGAATACACCTCAAATGGATTCAGAGAGCATTGCTCAAATTTTGGGATTCGACATGAGTTTACAGAAGCAGGAACTCCTCAGCATAATGGTGTGGCAGGAAAAATTAACCGTACCATTCTTGACAGAGTCAGATGCATGTTGAAGACAGAGATCGGAAGAGCATTTTGGGGTGAAGCAGTTTTGACTGCTTGCTATATGATTAATAGATCTACCTCAGTCTCCTTGGATTTTGATATTCTTGAAAGAGTTTGGACAGGCAGAGATGTTTCATACTCTCATCTGAAGGTGTTTAGGTGTAAAGCTTTTGTACCGTACCTAAGGAACAGAGATCGAAGCTTGATGACAGAGCTACTCCTTGTATTTTTCTTGGTTATGGTGATGAACAGTTTGGATACAAGTTTTAAGATCTAAAGAAAAGGCAACTTGTGAGAAGCAGAGATGCAGTGTTTTGTGAAGATCAGACGATTGAGGACTTTGATAAAGTCGAGCAGCCTAAGGAGATGACTCCAGTTGTTCCTGGTCTCATACATAGTAATTCTTCAGCATCTCAGCCTAGCACTAGTAGTCATGCAGCTCTTACTGATGATGGCACAATTGATGATGATATTCAAGTTGATCAGACTAGTGATCAGGGGAGAATATTACTAATCAGGGAGAGCAGACCCATGTTAAAGAAGAAATTGGAGAATCAAGAAGATCTGTAAGAGGGCGTATATCATCTACTAAGTATCCTGAGTCTGATTATATTTTGCTCACTGGAGATGGAAAACCAGAGAGTTACTTTGAGGCTCAGGGTCATAAAGACAAATGCCACTGGATGAAAGCCATGGCAGATGAGATGACTTCTTTGAAGAAAAATGACACCTATGAGCTGGTAAATCTTTCTAAGGGTAGGAAGGCTTTGAGGAATAAATGGGTGTATAAAATCAAAAGGGACAACATTGATGACTTGTTGAAGTATAAAGCTCGTTTAGTGGTAAAAGTTTTTGGGCAGAAACACGGTGTTGATTTTGATGAGATTTTCTCTCCTGTGGTAAAGATGACATCCATAAGAGTTGTTTTGGGTTTAGCAGCCAGTTTGAACTTGGAAATTGAACAACTTGATGCGAAGACTGACTTTCTGCATGGTGATTTGGAGGAAGAGACTTATATGGTACAACCAGAACGATTTAAACAGAAGAGGAAAGAACATTCTTATGCAAATTAAAGAAGAGTTTGTATGGCCTAAATCAAGCACCAAGACAGTGGTACAGAAAGTTTGATACTTTTATGACAAGTCAAGGATACACAAGAACTACTACAGATTCTTGTGTCTACTTCAAATCTTTTCTGGGAGATAAATTCATTATTTTGCTGCTTTATGTTGATGACATGCTTATAGTTGGCCAGGATGCAGGACTGATACAAAAAATGAAGGATTCCTTGCACAAATCTTTTGATATGAAAGATTTGGGGCTAGCTAAACAGATTTTGGGTATGGAGATTGTTCGAGACAGAAAATCTAAGAAGTTGTGGTTATCACAAAGACATTATATTGAGCAGGTACTTGAAAGGTTCGGCATGAAAGAGGCTAAGCCATTTAGCTCACCTCTTAGAGCTCATTTCAAACTGACCAAGAAATCCAGTCCTTCTAGTTATGAGGAAAAAAAGAAACAGGCTATTCCTTATTCTTCAGCTGTTGGTAATTTGATGTATGCTATGATTTGTACTCGTCCTGATATTGCACATGTAGTTGGTGTGGTAAGCAGATTTCTGTCTAATCTGGGCAAGGAGCATTGGGAAGAAGTAAAATGGATTATGCGCTACCTCAGAGGCACTTCTAATTTGTGTTTGGGTTTTGGAGAAGCTTGGCCAACTTTGATAGAGTATACAGATGCAGATATGGTAGGTGATCTTGATAGCAGAAAATCTACCTCTGGGTACTTGTTTACTTTTGCAAAAGGAGCTGTTTTTTGGCAGTCTAAGTTGCAAAAATGTGTAGCTTTATCTACGACAGAGGCTGAGTATATTGCTATCACTGAAGCAGGGAAAGAGATGCTATGGCTGAAAAAGTTTCTTGAGAAGCTCAAGTTGAAGCAAATAGAGTACGTCATTTATTGTGACAGTCAAAGTGCTCTCGAGTTGAGTAAAGAACTCCACATATCATTCTCGCACCAAATACATTGATGTCAGATATCATTGGATTCGTGAAGCAATTAATGAAAAGCTTCTACAGTTGGAAAATATTCACACTGACAAGAACATTGCTGATATATTGACAAAGGTGGTTATCAAGCAGAAGCTTGAGTTTTGTGCCAGCCAGGCCAGTATGCTTTCTAAGTGATATACTTGAAGATTGAGATACCTCCCTCATGGACTGGAGAGGGAGATTGTTGGGCTTATAATGGTCCAATCCATAATGAAGTTGACGCAATAGATTAGGTTTTATGTTATCTATATATATGTTGGAGTCAGTGGTAATTGAAGCATGCTTGAAGTGGTGGAAAATGCAGACACATTCACGCACGGAAATTCAGACAGCAACAAGGGAGATTTGGTGGAAAGAAAATTCAGCCTTTTGTGTTAATCACTTGGAACGTTATCTCGACATTCGATTTGGTGTTCGATTTTTTCAAGTGGTGGTTTTCTCCAAGTTATTTCTTGGAACGAATTAGGTGATATCTTTCCTCATCTCTTGTTATTGATTATTGGATTCTATCTATTGTTGTTAGATAAGTTATTGTGGTGCCAAGAATATTATTCTTGACGTTGTTGTGTGATTGTGGTAGTATGTGATTACCTCTTGATTTAAGGCAATTATCTTGAGAAGATAAACATTGTATTTCCATTATTATTTGGTGATAGTGGAGTTGTCGGTTTACCCCGTCGATTTTCTCTTCTCATTGGAGGGTTTTACGACGTAAAATAATTCCTGGTGTTATTTACGTTTCCACACTTATATTATTATTTGACATATCGATTGCCTATTTTAATCACACAAGTTTAGGGAAATTGATTAAATTCCCAACAATTACAAAGGTAAATACACATTGAGCGTCCACCCTTTTGCACATTTACACATCATACACTCAGAGAATTACACCAACTTCAACTACACAAGGTATACACACCGTATACATACATACACTGGAAATTTTCATTTCGCACACACCGGCAACCCCACTGCCTTTTTCAACACCCATGACTTACCTTAGTTGGAATCAAATCGAGAACCACGGTCAACACTACCATGAGCTCCATTCCCGAAACTCATTGAAACCCAAAGCTTCAATTCCTTGACTTCAAACCCAGACCCCATCGTCGACCCTCTCAACTCTCTGTCTCTGAATCTCGTTCCCAATTTGGGAATTAGGGATTTTGTAGGATTCTAATTAAATCCCAATTGCTTTCAAGTCCCCAATGTTTGATATGCGCTTGATTTGACCCCTCACGTTCATTCTTGTTCAGATTGTTCCCAAAACCTTTAGTCAAGCTGATATCAGTCCCTAAAGTTTATCCTTTTCCTATTTCAGTCCATGTGGTTTCAAAGATGTTTGTACGGATCTCAAAAGTTTTAGTATTATCGATTTTAGTCCCTCATCCTAAGTTTTTATTTCCGTCCTAAGAGTTTTGAAAAATTCTGTTTTAACCCTAAGTTTTTATTAAGTTATGTTTTAGTCTAAAATTTCCAAAATTTACAATTTAAATTCGTACTTTTATTTAGTTTTGAACGTTTTCAAATTTCTAACATTAATTATTTATGTGTTTAAACGAGGAGCATAATTTGATGCACGCTTAGCTTGCCTTATAGCTCAAACTCAAAGAAGAAAAGCATAACGAGGTAGATTTCCTTAATAAAGATGCTTCTCAAAGATATATACACACGTTTGATGAAAAATATGATGCAATTACATGTTATAGGCTTAAAAATGTGCTTATTTGATTTATGGTATGAATATGAAAGTATGTGCATAATTAGCTTACCTTAATCTAGAGCTCATAGCCTTAGCTCACCTTAATCGAGAGCCCACAAGCCTAGCTTACCATAATTGGGAGTCAGGCTCCGTCATTTTGGTGGGTTTAAAGACATAATTTGCATGTGTATATGTGTTAAATGGCATAATATGTATTGTATGTTTTAAAGGTTTGCGCAGGAATCTACTGAGTGTAACACTCACCCTTTATTTCAAAACATTTCAGGTCCTAGAACTAGCAGCGACTCGACTGGGGATGGCAATTGATAAAGAAAAGGATTTAATGTTTTTTTTTTAACATTCAATTTTCATTTGACTAATTATCGACATTGTTGCATTTTCAAAGTGGATTATTTTGACGATGATTTGAGCATTTGTTAAGTATTTACAATGACTACCTTGGAGATTATTTATGAAATATTATTATGTTGTTTATTTTAAATAAAGGAAAAAAACCGTACTTATTTATACAAATGCCAACTTTCCGCGTTTAATGAAGAAAAGTAAAAAAGTTTAGTAGCGTCTCCAGTGCTTAGAACTCGAGGCGTTACAATAATTCTACCTATATATGAAAAGTTGAGATAAAATAAAATTTGCGACATGCCCTACCCCTACTAAAAAAACAATTCAAGACCCTTCACAACCACCACACCAATTCAAATAGATATATAAATCATAACATAATGAACTCTACAAAAATATACACATGCAAAAGAATATTGGTCTTATTCGTTTCTTATTATTATACATAAGCATGCCAAACATTTCAAAACGTATTTAACTACATCAAAACGTATTTCTTTATCATATTTTTAGTTGATCATGCCAACCTCGTCAAAAGGATCATCTCCATAATTTTTAGTTCAACGTAAATACAATTCCTGCTAGCTCAAGATCATGTGTTGGATAGTTCAATTCGTGTTTCTTTAATTGGCGAGAAGTATATGCTATAATTCTACCATTTTGCATTAAAACACACCGATACCTTGCCGTGAAGCATCGCTATAAATCACATATTCTTCATTTGGGCTTGGAAGTGCCAGTACAGGGGCCAAAACTAGTCTTTGTTTCAGTTCTTGGAAGCTCTTTTTACAATTTTCAGTCCACTAAAATTTTGCATTCTTTTTTGTTAGACTAGTCAGAGGTAGCACAATCTTCAAAAATCTTTCTACAAAGTGACAGTAGCACCCCGCCAAACCAAGGAAACTCTTTGCTTCTGCCACATTTGAAGGTCTTTCCCATTTGATAATTGCCTTTGTTTTCCAAGGATCAACATAAATACGCTGTGGTGAAACATATGGCCAAGAAACATACTTTATTAAGCCAGAACTCACACTTGCTAAATTTAGCATAAAGTGTATTGTCACGCAGAGTTTGTAGTACGGTTCTAGGATGTTCAACATGTTCATCCTTATTTTGAGAATACACCAAAATATCATCGATAAACACGATCACAAATTTATCTAGATATAGGTAGAATACCCTGTTCATCATGTCCATAAATGGAGCTGGGTCATTTGTCAATCCAAAGGGCATCACCAGAAATTCATAATGTCCATATCGAGTTCTAAAAGCAGTTTGTGGCACATCAGCTTCCTTAATCTTGAGTTGATGAGACCTTGATCGCAAATCAATTTTCAAAAATACCGTTACTCCCCTAAGTTGATCAAACAGCTCGTCAATACATTGTAAAGGATATTTATTATGGATTGTTACCTTGTTGAGCTGTCGGTAGTCTATGCATAGCCGGAGGGTACTATCCTTCTTTTTCACATATAATACTGGTGCTCCCCAAGGTAATGAACTTGCCCTAATAAAACCTTTATCAATCAGCTCTTGTAACTAAGTTTTCAATTCTTTTAACTCTGATGGTGACATTCTGTACGACTGCTATGCAATATGTGGAGTACCTGGGATCACATCAATGGTAAATTCAATCTCTCGATTTGGAGGCAGGCCTGGAAGCTCATTTGGAAATACATATGGAAATTCACGTACTACGGGAATATCCTCGAGTTTTAGCTTACTGATACTTGTGTCAATTACACTAGCTAAATGTGCTTCACATCCCTTCTGAAGTAATCTTCTCACTGTAATAGCGGATATCACACAAGAAGGAAGAATCCTGTTTTGGCCAATAAAAATAATTTTTGGTTTTCCTAGTTGTCTGAATACCACTTTCTTTAGAAAATAGTCAACTGAGGCATGATTTGCCGCTAAGAAATCCATGCCCAGTATGAAGTCAAAATCATGAATAGGAAGAGGAACCAAATTAGCTTTCAGTTCTTGGCCATATACTACACTCTCGATATACTGTACTATCTAAAAGTAAATCTCCAACTGGAGTATTTATTACTAGATAACTATCTAAAGGATCAGGTTTCTTGTTCGCATTTTTAGCAAATATAGATGAAATGAAAGAATGTGTAGCTCCAGGGTCACTTAAAACACGAGCATCTTTATTAAAACTAGATAACGTACCCATAACAACATCTGGAGACTCCTGCGTTTCCTGTTGTGTCATTGCAAAAACTTTAACCTGTGTTCTAAGACGTCCTGGCTGTCCTCTTCGCTTAATTCTAATCCTGCTGCCAACATTTGATTATATGCCCTTCTCAGTACCTGAAACCTCAGCCATGAGGTTTCTTTGACTCTGATTTGTTTCCTACTGCCCAAACTCTGCTAAGGAAATGTCCCTGGACAAGCACTCTTTTCTGAGTAAGAAGTGGACAATCCCTCTTTAAATGTCCCACTTGCCCACAATAATAACAGATGTCAGTTCCTCTTAAGCATTCTCTGAAATGAAATTTTCGACATATCAGACACTTGGGCCGTCTATCACTACTAGAGCTGTCTCTTAGTACTGAAAAAATCCATGTGATTGGTTTTGAATCTGAGGTTGCTGTACTAAGCTCTGACTGAATCTAGAAGTAAAGCCATTGCGAGATTTCTGCTTAAAGCTGCCTGCAATGGAAACACCTGGGAGGATCTTTTATCCCTTTTTGATGATTTACCTCCACTAGTCCGAGGCCAGGTCTGACTGCTATCCCCTTTGGCTTTAGATTGCTCTTGTGAACCACGCCATTTTGAGATACTTTTCTCTACCTTCATTGCTGCTTCCACTAGTTTTCCAAAGTTCTGCATTCATATACAGTGACAGCTATTCTGATTTTTCCTTTAAGTCCTCTTTCAAATCTTTTACTTTTAGCAACTTCATCTTGAATCAAGACCTTTGCTTACTTAGATAGCTCTAAAAATGTCTTCTGATATTCTACAACAATCATCGAGCCTTGTACTAGATTTTGGAATTCATCCTGCTTGGCATCTCGAAAGGCGATAGGATGATATGCTTCATAAAAAGCATCCTCTAACACCTACCAAGTGACTTGAGACTGATCTGGATACTTGTATAGTACCGACTGCCACCAATCATAGGAGTCTCTCTAGCAAAAAGGTATCCAGATGTAATTTCACAATATCTAGACAGCCCATGACATCAAAAATCTGTCGAAGCTTTACAATTTATACCTAGGCAATAGAGACATCTGATGTACCCATAAAAGCTTTTGCCTCTAGCTTCATTGCTCTTTTAATACTAAATTCTTTACTTAGATAGTGGGGATTAATGGGGACAAGAACAACTAGTTCATCCTGATTCATATTTACAGGTCTAATAGGCTCACGAGGCCGGTAAACTAAGTCTTCTACTCTCTCAGCCTCTCCTACATTGCTTCTTCCAGGTATAACTGGAGTTTGATGCAATAAATCTGGTATACTATAAGCCTTTCCTCGTTGTGTCATGATCACCTATGACATATTCGTAATATCTAGAAAATCAAAATGCAAGAATAATGCAATTATTGACTCTAAACCTTTCTCTGATATCAAACTAACATGGCTCACCCCTAGTATCCCTAATATACTAGAAATGTGAGGTGCGCCGATGACAAATTCTAACTAGAAGTTAGAATCTACTGTCAAGGCTCGTTGCCTCATTAAAGTCTCCTAAAAATTTTGGCTCCATCTCTCCTATTTTACAAATAAACTACCATGTATGACAAGTGATTACAAAACCCCTACTAAAAACAACAATTCAAGACCTTTTACAACCACCACACCAATTCAAATAGATTTGTACATCATAACATAACGAACTCTACAAACAAATAGACATACAAAAGTATATTAGTCTTATTCTTTTCTTATTATTACACATAAGCAGGCCAAACATTTCAAAACATATTTAACTACATCAAAACATATTTCCTTGTCATATTTTTAGTTGATCATGCCAACCTTGTCAAAAGGTGACACGCCTCACCTCTAGTATCTGTATTATACTAAAAATGTGGCGTGCGCCGACGATAAATTCTAACTAGAAGTTAGAATTCACCGCCTAGGCTCGTTTACTTGTTAAAATTTACTAAAAATTTTGGCAGCATCTCCCCTATTTTATAAATAAACCACCCTGTATGATAACAATTTCACCAAACCCATACTCCAGCACAACTCAAAAGCCCAAGCAACCACTACAACACACCAAGCCAAATATGTATGTTAACAAAATAAACTCTACATAGATGTATATACAAAAGTATATTAGCCTTAGTCTTTTCTTCTTGATATTCATAAACCTATCAACATGTCAAAATGTATTCCACCATATCAAAACACATTTCCTTGTTACAATTCTAGTTGATCATGCCAACCTTGTCAAAGGCTCGTTTCCAGAATGAAGTCCAAGTGTTGCTCAAACTTCAGTTAATACCTGGAAGCGAAAACATTGAAAAATATTTTCGTGAGCATTAACGCCTAGTGAGTGGAATATTAAGAAACCTTCATACTTTTAAATAAGACCATCTTTATCATTGTTATTTTCATCCAAGCAAATCATAAGTAAATCATCTTTATTTATAAATCGTTATAACGATAGAAACATCATGAATTTCACTTTATTTCAAGATTATCATGGAATTCACCCCAAAAGAGTATCCAACATCACATTATCATGATATCAAGTCATACACGCGTAGACACCAGCTTGGGCCATAGGTACCTTATGACCCCTTCGCCCTAGGCGGCACAATGAACAGCTTGAGCCACAGCTAGTACATAGGCCCCGTCACCTGGGCGGCTTTCATTTAGTCAGCTTGAGCCATATAAGCCCCTTTTGCCCGTAGGCAGCACATTCATGACATAGGATACACTTGGGGGAGTTTTCAAATCATTCAACATTTGCATGTCAAATACACCATATCTTTGAAGTTCTTAAACAATATATTGAGTTTATAACTTCTCAAATGCACTGAAAATTTTTAAAGAAAATTTCATAAAAACACTTGTCATAACTTCACGGCATCATAGATAAAAATCAAAGCATTGTAAATTCATTTCCAAAGGATAAGAGAAATTCCACTCACTGGCTATATATATATATGTGATTTACTTGGGTTGATAGGCCCTTGCAATTTCTTCCGTGTCTCCTGAAATAAAACATGAGTAATTTAATTAATAATCCATTTCCTTTACTCTTTCTTCAACTTTTGTTAACTTCATTTCCTTTATTTCTTTTAAACTACCTACTCCACATTTTCTAGTCCAATTAATGATGTCAATATGAGTTTCCTTTTAGACTACAACTTTCCTACTTATACTCATTCTCATTTATTTTCTTTGTAATTTAATTTACTAGTTTTAAATCTTGTAGTTAAACAAATTTTTATTAACATGAATTTTCTTTTAACAACATAAA
>CAVNYN010271071.1:0-17756 GCA_963692815.1 Nyctanthes arbor-tristis
AAATTTTTCACAGAACCCCTGTCCCCCCCCCCCCCCCAAATTTTGCTAGGCCCACAAATTTAAAAGGAAAAATTCGAAACACCCACCCCCCCAACAGAGATTAATATTTTGTTTGCAAAACTTAATAAAACTTAATAAAATTTTATTTAAAAACTGATCAGTAAGTTTAATTTATGAATAATTATAATTAGATAAAAAAAGATAAAAATAGTGACAAAATTAACATATGTCTCACATGATTAGTGTTGATGTAAAAGTGATGTGATGTGTTGAAAAATAAAATTGTGTCATATGTCAATTTTATAAAAAAATTTTTGTACTTTTGTTTAAATAGCACAACTCTTAATTTAATAGATCGAGTAAGTGCCACAATAATTATATACTCACATTTTATATCGAACGTCTTTAGTTCGAATCGTGTTTACCCCTTTATATCTCCCTCTTGTGTGTATTTAAAAAAAAAAGAACTAAATTTAATTTCCAAATACATATTGTATATTAAAAAATTAAAAAACATTAACCTTCACATTTTTCACAATTGTTATTTATTTCCCAACTTAGAGCATCCAAATCGGTAGTTTTAAAGTAGGTTGTTAGTTAACAATTCAAAAAATAACCTACATTTGTAGTGTTAAAATAGTTACTAAAAGCATTTAATTTAACAAGTTGTTAGTTTTGTTGTTAAAGTTAACAATAAACTTAACACTTTATGTCATTATATGGTATTATTTTTTTATTTTAATTAAATTGAGATTGACTCACCCTTTGACTATTGAATTGATAACTAAATTTAACACTCTTAGTTAGACCAAGGATAATAGCTCAAGTAATAAAGAGCAACTCTTACCAGGACGAGATCCTGGGCTCGAGTCTATACCCCACCCGAAAATTCTCCCAATTGTATAAAAAAATACTCTTAATTAGAATCACCAATGTAGTACAAATTAATAGTTAAATTTAACTTGTTTAAGTGTCATTTAACAATCACCAATACTGATAGTTCATTTAACAATCACCAATGCTGATAGTTAATTTTAACACTGTCAATGTGAATACTCTTAAAAGAGGAAAAAAATCACTTTTGAAATGTGCATGTTGTTAATCATTTATTGTTATGCCGTGAAATTCCGTCACATGTTTGCATTTGTTTACTTTTTATAATGTGGAGAATGAATATTTCAAAACTAATTTTTTCCCCTTCTAAGTTGGGAAATAAATATGCCTTCCATTTCAAAAAGATAGTCTACTATTTTATTTTTGTCCTTCCCAAAAAATTAGTTCACGTACCGTATCGAATACATATTTAATACTTCATTTCTATATATGCCCTTAATTAATTATTGTTATTCAACTACCTATACATCGAAAACATTTCAAATAATTAATGACACAAGGGTATATATGGAGAAATGAGGTACAATTAAATGTTCTAACCACATTACCTACTAATTCTTAATCCACATAAAATTACCTACTGGACTATCTTTGTGGGACGGTGAGAGTAACAATTGTGAAAAAATATGAAGATGAATGTTTTTTTAATATTTTAATGTACAATATGTATTTGGAAATTAAATTTAGTTCTTTCTTCTTCTTTTTTTTTCTAAATACGCAAAAGAGGGAGATATAGAGGGGTATATACGATTCGAACTGAAGACCTTCGACTTGAAATATAAGCATATAATTATTGCGGTACTTATTCAAACTATTAAATTAAGAGTTGTGCTATTTAAGCAAAAGAACATACAAAAATTTTAGTAAAACTGACACATGGCACAATTCTTTTTTTCAATACATTATATCACTTTTACATAACTATTAATAACATAAGACACATGTCCATTTTTTTCACTCTTTTTATCTATTTTTTTATCGAACTAAAATTATTCATAAATTAAACTCATTGATGAGTTTTTAAATAAAATTTGTATTATTAAGTTTTGCAAACAAAATATTAATCCATATTTTTGGGGTGGGAGGATAGTTGAACGGATTTTTTGGATTTTTTCTTTTAAAAATTGGAGGCTCGGCAAAATTTTGGGGAGACAAGACGTTTTGTGCAAATTTTCGTCAGAATTTGGGGGAAAGGGGTTGGGGAAATGAGGCCAGCTTCTATCCTAGTCATCTTCCACTTGAGGGATTATACTCAATTCTATGGTGTCCTTAGGACACCATAGAAAATCCGCCTTTATAAAGGTATTATTGTTACTAGTTTTTTCAATACTAAATCAATATCCAAAATTTTAATTTTTAACATAAATAAACTCTCTTTTAAAATCTATTTTTATTATTTGTAATCAACCCATTTAAATATGCATACTTTGCTTAGGTTTGTGTGATTACAATCAGTTTTGTAATGTTCATGAAAAACTGATTTTTAGAGTTACCAATTTTTGGAGCTGCATGAATGGTTTACTACCTTTTCTAATTTATGTGAATGGGCTATTTATTTATCTTCTCTTAATTCTATTTATAGATTTGAGGGAGATTTTTTGTATTTCTAAATTTCTAATTTATCATATATATTTAATAAATAAGGTCAAATACTGATTGCAGGGAAAAAAAGAGTAAAGGTCAAATACTTATAAAATATTATTAAATTGTTTATGTTAATACTTTAAAAAATATTTATGTTAATCCTTATTACTGTTTTATGTATTGTTTCTTTTTTTAACGTGCAACGCACGTGAGTATTTTAGTTATAATGATAATAATTAAAAGTAGTAATTTTTTTCACTAAGACAATAGGTGTGTTCAGTGTAGCCGCCGCCGCTTTCAACTTTAATCCGCCAACAATCACCACTAAAATCATAGTAACACGTGTTACTGTTCAAATTAAAGAACAAAAAATGTTACAATTTGGAGACCAAATGTTATCATACGGAAAATAATAACAAAATAAAACTAGGAAATGGTAACAAAAAATTTTTTAAAAAAAATTCAACCAAAAAAGCATAACATAACGAGTAAAAAAAAAAAAGAAGAAAGAGGAAAAATGGAAATTTATAAGACAACGAGAATGGTAACATATGAAAATAAATAAAAATATCAACAGAAAAATAGTAACAACCCCGATAAATAATAACAAAAAGATAAAAATAAAAAAGATAAAATAACCAACTAGAGTTTCAGCCGCTAAGTATGAAAATTCAAAAAAAAATTGAAAATGCATATTCAGCTGCCGGAACTGTTCCCGCAGCAACTAGCAACATCAAATAGCAGCGCCTCAGTTGCAGCGTCGCTGCTACTACGAACACTAGCAGTCGCCGCTGCTGCTAGTGAAATAGCAGCGACTGCTAGTGAAATAGCAGCGACTGTCACTACAGTTGCAGCAGTAGCCCAGTGGTAGAGTGTTATGCGAACAGTCGTGGTAAGTTATAGAGGTAGAGTGTTATGGTGCTAGCAGCTGTAGCTGTGGCGGCGAAGGCAAATTGTGGTGGTGGGGCCGTGTGTTTGAGTTACAACCAGGATCTTACATATTTGTACATACATATAGATATATATATATATATATCTAGGGTATAAGTAAATAAATCAATTTTAAAATTAAAATAATAAAATAAGAATTTAATTAATATAAAAAATAATTAAAAAAATAAGGGGTGTATTTAGAATTTAATTGGGCATATTTAGAATTACTTTCAGCTAAAGGTGTAAAAATTAAATGGGGCACTTAGAAAAAGAGGTAAAATATCTAATTTTCTCTATATACATACTAGACCTAAATGTCAAATGACTCAGGCCCAATAATAGAAATGACAATTTCGTACCTGATACTCGAGGGGACAAGGCCCGAATGAATACCCACCCCTTAAGTATTGACACGGGTACATGACAAAAGTCTCCCTCCTGAATTCTTAACGTGTTAAGGATGGACAGGGCCCGCCCCGACCAGATAAAAACCCCCATTTTTATAGGGCTTTCAAAAATGCACCACTTTTCGAAATTGTTTATAAAAATGCCCCACTCAATTGTAAAAATACCCTTCCCAGGTTTTAATTAATTCCAATTTTTATATTAAATTTAATTATGATAATTATTATTTGTGTTGTTAATATTATAATATATAATTATATAATTACTATGAAGTGATTTTCAGACAAAATTCCCATCTTGTTGCCGCCGCTGCCACCGTCGTCACCGTTTAAGTCTGTAAAATATTTAGTAATAACAACTCACAAAAAAACATAAACACATCGTAACACAGGAAAAAATTGTTAACAAAGCAACCTAAAGTCATTTTAAAAAATGGTAACAAAAACACAAAAAATCGTTTGGAAATTAAAAGAATGGAACAATAAAAAAGAAAGGTGACAATATGGAAAAAAGAATGGTAACAAAAAAAAATCATGTGAAAATAAAAAGAAAAAGAATGGTAACAAGCCACAAAAAAAATACAAAAAAGTCAAATTAATTAATGTAAACATTGCAAAGAACACTAGTAACCAATGCAAACAAAAAGCATATGGTAACATTACCGGTAACTAATAACAAAAGAACTTTAAAAAAATCCAAAAGAACCTAAATCAAGATCACATCAAGGAACATTATGTACTCATGATCATGGAATGCTCCCCATCAGATAATTCCCATAGGCAATCCTATGTGAGCAATTTACTAATAAAAGACTTCTAAAATGTAATAAATGGTGCTCAGAAGTAGTTGTAAACTCCTAATAAGTAGTAATAATGTCAACATAGTTGTTATATCGAGTTCTTCTAAGAAAGGATAGTCCTCTCAAATTAGGAGAGGACCGTCCAAGTTGGCAGCTAATTGTGCACAAAATAACGCACCAGCTCAAAAACAAAAAAAGCCAAGAAACCAGCTCCCGTCCTCCCAAAAAAGTTAAACCCACCTCCCTCGTCAACCCAAAAATCTGCGGTTCACATATCACTCACCCTTTCTTCTACAACTCTCAATCTCCAACCCCATCTCCCAAATTAAGTTGCCTGTGACCGCTGGAGAAGACGACCACCGGTGATGACACCCCCTCCAAAAAAAGAAAAAACTGCGCTCCGATCCCGCCCGTCCTTCTGCAACTCTATCCCCCACCCTCTCCTCCCAAAGATGCAGTTTAGCCTTCCCCACCCAAACAAAAAGAAACGGTTTAGCCTTCTCTCCCTCCACCCCCCCCCCCCAAAAAAACAAAAAGAAAGGTGTAAAAAAAAGGAAAAGGAACCCTCAAGTTATTGCTTTTTTCTTTAAATCAAGTTACTGGACATTCATTGTCTTCCTTCAATTCAAGATATTGTTTTTTCCCCTTTAATTTTTGGCATGTTTTAGAATGTGATTTGCTTGTAGAAGGGGGCAGTAGGGTGGGGTTAAAATCGAAAGAGATGCCACTGTTCTAATCTAAACTTCAGATTCTTTTAGCATTACACACACATGTATAATCAAGCCCCCAGATTCAAAAAATAGGTTCAATATTTCTGCAAAACCTTCAAATATTCTTCAATTTTCCCCAATTCCACTTTCTTCATCGACTCCTTCAAATGGACGGTGAAATTTCGGCGGTTGCCAAAACAGTTGCAGATTTCCTCCAGGGGAAACCAGTTGCAGACGCTCGACGGGGAGGGAGAACGCGAGTTGCAGATAGATTTCTGAGCGGGATGAACTACTGAGTTCTTTTGGCACAGCTGAAATGGGGCATCGGATTTCGAAAGAGGGTAGTGAATTGCATTTGCTCGACAGGAGGGGAAGACAGTATTCGGGAGTCTTTTGGTCGCACTCCTCTTGCCATTTCACCTGCCAACTAGGCCGGTCCTCTCCTAATTTGGGAGGACCGTCCTTCTTGTAGAAAATTTGTGTTATATCTAACGTCAACGGAATAGAAACATCAGTCAGCACAAGAGTCTTAGACGTTTGTAGAACAATCTCACATGTAAACTGTACTTGTTTCTCATATTTTACTACCTCTGCCCTGGATATATTCTGTAATTTTAGATCACAGGATCCTTTTGTACTTAATGGAAATGGAAAATAGTTCTGATAGTTTTGTTGTATATGCTACCTTCTTCTTGCTCTTCAAAGTGATGCCACCTTGTCGACCGTCTAAGATGGTCATGTGGGGATTGGAAAAATACTTTTACGGGGAGTTGCGTTTTAAAGTCAAAATTTGAGTGTAGGAATCCTTTTTTTTTTTTTTCTTTTTCATTTGATCATTCATTAAGTGAACCCAAGGACCAAGTAAATTACGACCAGGTTTGCAAGTTAATTTTATTTTAAATTGAAAGAACATGCTAGGAAGTTAACGCAAAAAAAAGTAGAAGTGTTCGATATGACACATCTTCGAGTCTTATATTTAAAACTAAAAATTCTGAATGTTATCCCTATATAGTTCAAATTTTGTGCAGTCATGCCTCATGCCGGATAAGCAAGAAGCTGAAAGACGGATGAGAAACAGACAAGAATAAGAATTAAAGGAAAGAAAATGCTCATAGTGATAGATACAATTCTATACAGAACCGCAATTCTTACAATGGCAATGCCAATTGATTACCGGTTTGTTCAAAGGGATGCGCGTGGATATTGTTCAACAGACATTGCTGAGAGGATCTGAACAAGAGAGGACATCAAACTCAAAGCCATATTCAGCACTTCTGGTGAACAACCTGGACTTGCAATCATCTTCACCTAAAACATTTGAAATGGCATTGAGATTACCTATTACAGTAAATCTAGTCCTAAGGTTTATCCAAAGACACCCCAAGCCCTAACCTCAGAAAACACCGCCTCCAACAAAAAGAAGGGGCAGGGTTAGTTATCAAGAAAAAATCATCCACATCAGTCTCATCAAATGAACCAAAAAAATAATAATAATAATAAATAAATGAAGAAGAAGCTTTAACTGTATAATATATCTGTTTGCAATTTATAATTTCTGTGATGGCAGTAAAGGCAAATAACTATGTTAAATGATATATCGTCATGAATAGGAAAGAAAACTATGTATTGTGTTATCTAACACTAAATAAAATGTATGGAAGGCACTGGAGAGGCATTTCCACTTTTCTAATTTACACTGTAATTTCTGTCTACTAATCCACAATCCCCTCCAACCACACAAAATTTATAGTTTGAAGTCTACACAATTTATTATGCTAAATCACCAAAATACCTCCCAAGGCACATGAGAATTACAAAACTACTAATCCGTTAAGAGCGTTCTCTGCATCTGCATCCAGAAGCAACTATTGTAGCTTCCACTATATCAAGATGCCGGACCACACTGACATTTCTTCAACCTCATCTAGATTTTTTCTGTTGTTTGGCGTATTTACAAGCAATTAGCATTTTATCATACTGTTCAAATAGCGATTTATGATACAAACTCTAGATTTTCAAATGCTAGGAGTTGCAGCGTGGGAAAGGGCTGAAGCGCATGCAATGTAGATACTATAAAACACATCATTGCAGCCATGACCCACTCATCAAAAGTTACAACTCTACTCTTTCTTGTAATTACTTGATATATGTATTTTTCTTTCAGAAGATGCCTTGAAAGTTGTGATAAGAAATTGATGTTGAGATAAGACTGTATAGTAATAACTTGAGCTTCTTAGGTCAAGTGCCAAGGACGAATCCCAAGCCACACACATATGCATTCGCCCTTCGCAAACTAATGTGGATCAGTCCCATACTTAAAAACTTCAGGTGAAAGTTTTAAAAAATAAAAGAAGCAGCTGTGTTTGACAAGTGTAAAACAGTAAGCATCACTTACAATCCTTTTCAACATAACAAGACCAAGTGCATTGAAGATGACACACATTTCACCTATAGAACAAACTTGTGCTCTTTTTATCTCATCTGAGTTGCAGCTCTGATAAGACTTCATCTATTAAATGGGTCCTTGATCCAAGTTAAAACTTTACATTGTGTAACCTGAGAATAAAGATATCTTCAAATCATCCTGATGAGTTAGAGATCTAGAAATTTGGTAAAATGAGGAATCAGTAAAATAAAGTATCGGCATTAGGTGGTAGTATTAGTCAACTTTTATACAACTTAGGACAGTTAGATTTAAGACACGATTTCCAATCCCTTGTACATGTCGGAGATCAATCCAATGCAGTGGTTTTAGACAAAGGAACAAGTAGGCTACATTTCTCGATTTAGAAGAGGAAAATTCATTCAATGGATATCAAGCATGCAACTTGCACCAAAAAAGAGAAATAATAAATGAAGATGACAATAAGCCTCAATCACATAACGAGAACCAAATAGAAGTGAAATTATGATTTGTAGAAGTTCATTAAAGACAGAAAAACCATATGCTAAATGCATGTAAGTTCACAGATATGGGACCATATGCTAAATGCGTGTAAGTTCACAGATATGGGAATAAGGACAACATCTGAAATTGCATACCGTGTCAAGATAACACTCCAGTTCCTTAATCTTTTGACCATTGTCCATGTCATGAAACCTCAAATGTGATTTCCCATGTTGTAGCATATTGAAGCATAAATTATCTTTTAGAAGCTTTTCAACCATTGCAAACAGCACTCTGCCATAAAATACAAAGAGAAAATGGGCTTGTGGTCATAAAATACTATGAAACTACTAAGCATACAGACAGCACTATAACATCTGCTTCAACCATTACCAAATTCCAGTTCTAACATAACAGATCCCGCCAAGACATAAATGTGAGAATTTAGGTATTATTCATATTACCATTGCTTCTGCAATCAGATAAGGAGGTATTTTCATTTACTTTGTTGGACTCCTTTTATGAGTACGGGATAAGCCTTTGTAGCATTCGGTAATTTTTCAAGTGCTTCGTCAGTTATTAAAAGGTTAAGAATTGGATGTATCACAATAAATGCCTAGAAAAGATGGCAAGATATTGAGTAAACTGTATTACAGGGACTGCTAGGTGTTCTCTATGCATATAAAATAGAGAAGTGATATTTGTACATACGAAGTGTGTAAAATTTGTAAACACCCCCCTAAAAGCTGTCCTTTCAAAGAAGATGAGGTCAAATTTACATACTTTCAAAGAAGATGGGGCCACATTGTACATACGTTACATGCAAAGTTGTCCTTTCAAAGAAGATGGGGCCAAGTTGTACATACTTTACGTACAAATTTTATAAAGTATGTACAAATAGCATTTCTCTATAATATGTACCATGTTTGAATAAAGAATGTGCCAAGTTCAACATCGCATTCTCTACTATCCACTCAGCCTCTTCTTCATCATCCCTCCCTCATAAGATCACCATTTATTCTTTTCAAATGGTTACGAAAATTTCATGTCTATCATGTTCCCTTGTTAATCACTTCTATAGTTCTATTGTCTTCATATCACACATCATTTTTGTCTCTCCACTTTGGTCCATTTTATGTTATACCCAACATATGATAATGCTTTCCCATTCCCAATATAGGTTGAATAGGTTTCAGGTTTAGTAAGAATAAAACGATAATATTATCAGAATACAGCAGAAACAAAAGACAAGATTATTTCCTCGATTCCAAATTTTGAAGTAACTCTCAGTATCTTCTAGAAAAACTCACTTGGAGTGATGCACTAGAGATCAAAAGAATTTCTAGCAATTACAACATATGCAATTAAAAATAAGCCGTCAATTGGGGGTAGGAAACTGAAACTACTTTCAACATCTTAAGAGGTAAGCTTGGAGTCTATGCTAAAAATACAACTGCACAATTTAAGATAGCAACGATTACAATAAGGATTGAATTGAATTTCATGTACCATAAGAATTACTAAGATTTCTCAGCAACAAGAAGGATGCATAGTTTCTGATTTTCTGCAAATATGAGATCAATAAGTCAATTGAACTCCCATTGATGAACAATTTCAAGGACAATCCAACCTCGTTTCTCAGCACAGATCTTTACAAGAAGTATGTGGGGCATCAGATGAACTCCATACAGGCTGTGTACTCTATATATCTAAAACACCGGAGATCCTGATCAAAATCAAATGTCACATTAATCCTCAACAGAAAAAATGTTGGTCTAGCTTAAATTATATAAGCAATAAGTTTATAAGAACCAATCCTGCTTTTCGTAGCTCAAATTAAATTTATTCTCGCTCTCAGAACACCTACAACTCATGCTTTATTTATTTTTCAGAAAGCAACATCTGCTATATTTCAACCAAATGCAGCTACACATAAATATTCAACCCATCAATTATACGAAATTTTCCCACTACTTCAATTCAGCAAAATATGAGTGACCTTCTTAGTTCCAACTATAACATTCTCTTTGAATAAGAAAATTATGCAGAAAAAACGTTGAGAACTATGGATTCATACTACCCCAACCTACAACAAACCTAAAAAAGAAAATCCCGGTATCGATTTCGATAAACGCATACATGTAAAGAAAAACTAAATAGATAGTAAATTCAAATGAATTACCAATGTTTCAGTAGCCGTTGCATTGGATTCTACTGAATAATTCATTTTGATTAGCAGATTTGACCTGCTTGGGCGGGTACCGAATTGTTTTGATTTATGGTTCTCGATTTTGATTTTTATAGGTTTATTAAATTAAAAATTGGGTTAATTTCATTCGCGTTGATTTAACTTTGTCGTTACTAGCAATGAAGTTACTAAACTTCAATCTAGAGCAATCATGTCATTGAACTTTATTTCCATGCATTTATGCCCTCATACGTTAACTTACAACCAAATCAGCTACTAACTTTATTCTAAAAAATTAGAGCACTGAACTTTAATCCACAAGCAATTAAATTACTACATTTCAAGTTGCAGTGCTGCCATTGAAACCAACAAAAGATATAGTCCATACCCTTTACGAGAAATTACATAATACCAATAAGTGTAAGATAGACACAAAGACATTCAAACAAATAAGGCAACAAGCTTCTACCAGAACATGCCTAATGCGAAGTAAGTCCATCGGGTGAAGAACATCAAATGCCACCTGCCATATGAAATTCTTAACTTTAGGAGGAACATTAATGAGTTGCCACACTTTCTTCAAGAAAACATTATATTAGCCTTGAATAAAAATGCCTTTGATCCTTTGTTCTCGTTACATAACATATTTAGAGCTTGTTTGATTCTCATCATTTGTCTAAACATTATAAATTGAGAGAATAATGAGAATCAAACAAGCTGAGCACATTGATTTTTTTTAAAAATAAAAACACATCCCCACTCTACAAAAAAGCGCTCACATATGGGATCCTAAAAAATATAGCCTATTTCCCATCTATGCCCTCATCGTACGTGCTCCCTTATCGCTCTCAGACACACCATTTGAGCCACAAATACTCCTCCTCTCCTGTACCAGTGTTGATCAATAGTCCAAGGGTCTTAGAAAATTGTTAATCAACAATCCAAACATCCCATATCCTATCGCTACGCTGCTTAGAGGTAAGAAATAGTTGATTTTTCTCCATTGTGAACTGGATATGTTATATTTTCACATTCTTACTGCTAGTTTTTTGCTTGTTTTGGTGTCAATCAGTGGGTTTGATTGGGGTTATTGAGTTTGTTCACGGCCGGCCACTCATTCGCTTTCTTCACTCATCTCTGCTTTTTGCTCTTTCTAGAGGCCAATCACATTTAATTTCGTTTCTTTACTTAATTTCGTTCTTTCTACCTCATCGATGAACATAATCATCTTCAACTACTTTGTTCCATTTTGTGGTTCAAAGAATCTTATTTTTCTTTTTGTTGCTGATTTAGGTTTCGATTTGTGGGCTAGCGATTGGGTTTGATTTTGTTTTCATTGCTTGCTTGTTGTTTTGCCATCTTTTTTTCCTATTAAGAAAAAAGGTGACGAAGTTCTTACTGGCTTGGGTTCTCATTTGTTGCTGTTCACTTGTCGTTTTATCGTCTTTCACAATATGTGAAAGCCAACCATAAGAGTATGGTTTCAAATATTGTGGTTTAAAATTTTGGGGTTTTGTGATTGCTCTGGTTGAACCCTTTCTTTGGGTTTGTTCTTCTAGATAATCCGGGAAAGAATAATTTAATTTTGAGTTTGAGTTTTCACTTTTCAGTAATGATGATGCCTTCGTGGACCCTCAATTCATTAAAGATGATTTGGATGACAAAATCAACGAGGAAAAGGGCGAATGGGGATCTTCTCACCACATATCCAATAATAATAGTCTATATATTAATAATAAGAGAACTTTATCTGTTATAGTTTTTCCGCCAATAGTCTGGTTTCATAAGGATTTAAATGACTTCACAATGACGTCATTTATGAAATTATATATTTTTATTTTTTTCTGAATTATCTTCTTTATTGTATCTTCTTTATCTTTTCCCTTACGAATTTTATACTAATCCAATCTATATTTTAATTTTTTTAAATTTCTCCTTTTGTCTTATCCTCTAATCTTTATCCAATTAAGATTTTAATCTTCAGCAAAAATCCAGATCTCTTAAAATTTCTGTTCTCTTATTTTTGATTGTTGATTTGAATTATTTTTCTTTCTATTTTCTTAATCCCTTTTCATGATTTCTACTTTTAAGTTTTTGGCTGTAGGACTTTTTTTCTTAACTCTTCACATATTTTTACTTTTTTATTTGAATTAATTTTTTAAAGAATATTTGAATTAATTTTTTTTGTTTTTCTTAATTAATATTTTTTCTTGATCTAAAATTAAAAATCAAGAAAAGAGATATATTCTAATCGCAAATTTTAATTGGGTTTTGTGTTATGCTTGGGCTTGAATTACACTTTTAATTCGGATTACCGTTCTACCACTTACGTTATGCAGAAATTTGTTTTCTTTTTTTTGACAATTTATTTTATTTTACTTTTTTTTACCATCCATCTGCTGATAATTGATTATTTTATTATATATGAATTAAAATTATGAATCTCTATCCTTCGCTTTCCCCCTCTATCACACATACACACATAGACTGCTCTTGCTAAAAATATTATAATAAACATTTGAAATTTTTTAAAACATGCTTCATTATTTCTTGAATTAATTCTTTTCAAAAAAAAAAAGGATAATAATTCTCGAATTAGCCTGCTTTACATACTTTAAATCTACGAAAAGCCAAATTTGGCGGACTATGGTTTCATTGTTTTTTTCTTTTTTTGTAAGTATAGTTACATAAATTGTACATTCCCACTATTGTTTTCATGGAAATTAATTAATCATATTTATATTATATTTTGTGAAAGTTTAACAGAAAAGTAATTGCTAATTTTATATTATCTTTTTTTTAAGTATAGTTACTTTAATATTTATTTTTAATTAAAAATAATTAAAAATATAATCAGAATAAAATTTTTTTCCTTCAACTAAAAAAAAAAGAAACTTTCAAGTTTAGTACTGGAAAAATGATTGGGACTTCATCTTTCTTTTCTTCCCTAATTTTTTAACTTTATGTTGTTATGCCCATGCAACGCACTGGGTAAAAAATCTAGTAATAATAATAATAATTACAGAGTCAGTTCTTCACTTTGATTTTTTTTCCTGATTAGCATGGTAGTTAAACTAAATTGGCGTAATTCTGACTGCTCCATAATCATATCAATACGGTATATATGGTTTTTGATTACTGTTAAGGCTAGATGATTCTTTAGAGTATGAGATGGATTCTAAATGGTAACTCTTAAGGCTCGCATCTTGAACATGATAGAGGTGAATTTATATCCGGCTATGTTCAATGTTTTTGAACTAATTAGATAACAACTAGGATTGTTGACCAATACTAAATTATGGATGGTAGTCGGAGTAATTTGCAAGCAAGGCGTCCTAATATTGTACATTAAAAATATTTGTATATAGACTTTCCCAACCAGTCAGCTTTAATGTGTGGTTCAAGTATATTCCATCTATTTACTTTAGCCATATAGGGGACTGCTTTATTAAACATTCACCAAGATGATGATGATGATGATGATATATGATAAATATTTTTGGATTGTAACCAATCTAGAAATGACTATGTACCAAAAGCCCTCATTCATTTTTTTTTTTGCCCCTTTCTTTTTGAATTGAGGTCCTTACTGTCTGACAACCACATTTGTTTCATAAAATTTGGCTGCGTGACTCCTCATACATCTATATGCATGGCATTGTATTACTGTTCCTTGATAGCTATGAACTGTAACATGAATTGCATACCATTAAGAATAGTTTCGTTTATTCTTTTGAAATTATATGTTTATTCATGGCTGATTGGTGGCAGAGGTGGCTACAATTCAATCAGTTAGAAGATGGAATACCCAAAAAAAAGTTAAGAAATAGCCACTTAGAGTATAATAAAGTCAGTCCTAATTATAGTTATTTTGTAAGTCTTAACTTTTCTGCGTATGAGTTTCTTCATTTTGAATTTTGATTATTGAATGACTTCTCTCATTAGGTTTGCCAACTTCTTTTCCCAAATTTGTGTGCCCATCCACAAAGCAAAGCAGCGCATTGGTGTTTGGCAATTACAAACAAAATGGATATAAGTTCCAGTATTTTGATTCACCCATGGGAATTGATGTGAAAGTTAAAAAAGTACTGGCATGCTTGCAAAATTGTCTTGGTTATGAAATAGATACAATTTATATTATTACCTTTGGTTACACTCACCTTGTTTTTATACATTTCTAATCTAAAGAATATAAAGGTAGAAACTAGGAGTTGTGCAGTAACAAGTACAGATTTATTCACTTGAATGCTTCTTTATCATTTCGCCGTATGCTTTGCTAGCTATATTATGTCATTATATAACTATTTTTTATGTCATTGCATAGTATTTATGTGACGGGTGATATTTTTATTTGAAACCTCTATTTCAAATCATTAAATTTATAGTATGTAATGATTGCACTTATAGAATTGAATTTCAAATGTGTCACTTTAACATCAATATTATGAAAATGTTAAAATTCTACTTAACCGTGCAAAGAATGTTTAGCTTGCTTCTACGACTCCATTTATGCCATATTTTGTCCCTAACTCAAGAAATTTACTCAAGTTGTTGAAGATCGTGATTTTATCTTTTCTTTTTCTTGTCTATACTTCTCTAATCAAGATTGAATTCTAGCGAGTTCCCAAAAAAAAAAAAAAAGGATTGAATTTTAGTAGTTTCTATTGTCTCTAATGCATATATGATTTTTGAATCTTCAATCTGTCATCATATTTTATGAAGGCTATTACACATAATTATATATATAAAACATAATAACAAAGAGATAAATATATTAAAAAATAAACCAAGTATTATTTCCCATTACAGAAACATGACATTATTCTCTTGCAATCCTTTTTATCGACACAGGAAATAGGAGGTCCAGCAGCTAGCCAAATCAAACATGTAACTAGAGCAGGTCCAAAGACATCTGCCATGGCTCGGTTTTTCTTTTGCGATACGCAAAGTATGAGGATACCAACGCACAAATTAATGGCAAAATAGAAACCTAAATAAAATGGCATAGCCATTTCCATTGGAATTGGTATGAACCACGAACACTTGTTGCCCAGAGCATCTCGAATTAAGTTGATAAGAATGGATGCTGTAAAAACCCGTAACATAGCTTGAGGCAATTCTTTGGTAGAGCTGAGAAGCCTTCAACCCCGAGTTTAGCCATATTATAGTAGAAAGTAGCATAGAGAAAGGAATATTCACTTGTAGGAGGGCCGAGATCAGGAAAAGCTCTACAGAAAACCCAAAAAACACAAGGAGAAATAACACATCCCATAGCAGTCCCTATTACTTAGCTTACAAACATTGAACCGAGGAAGTGGGGAAGCCAAGGTTAAGTAGCCCGTTTTAAAATCTTACATTAGGTCCGATGCAGTGGAAACTATATTCATCATCACTCCGCATGCTGCAAGACTGGTGAGGATTCCATCATGTGAGGCCCCTGCCCATGTGCCAATTGTGAAGATAGCAAGCTTCCCAGAAGTAGACGCAAGTGACCAATTAGTGAGTCCACTCCCAAACGCATTACAAAAGCCTAATGTTGGTGCAAAGATGTAGATAACAATTATGTAGTACTACTTTAGCTGGTGGAAGATGTGAGGAAGGATTGTAGCCGAGGCTGCAGACAGGGCGAAATAGCCTCCAACCGCAAGCCATATTGGGATTTGATCCTTAAGAAAAAGTTGGGTACGGCGTTGGTCATTATAAGAGTGTTTTTCTGGGAAGAAAGGAACCTTCAAAGACTGGGATTTGCATACTTGCGTTTCTGCTATGAATTTTGGCCAACAAGCCAATTAGAATTTGGATCAAAACCTTGAAAAAGTTGTATAGCCCATCTCCGAGTATCAAAGCAATGCCAATTAATAGCTGATGTAGAAAGGTATTTGTTAATAGGTGAATTTAACATGTAACAAGATCAAGGTAGATCTATATCGCATTTGCACGACGCTCTTCCGATCTTGAAACCGATGCATACTATATGGGGAAGATAAGCAGAATACCAGTCACCCTTTCTGGTTTCAATCAGAGGACATAAAATACTCCAAGAAAAAATTCCTCCGACAAGAAGAGAAACATTGTACAATCTGTCCATTCCTACTCCAACATAAGTTGCTGAGGAGTTAAAGTAAAACCTGTAGAGATCCAAAACAAGAGCTTAAATCACAAAGAAGATTACTTAGAGAATTAAGTCTCTGTCCATTCTGGGATTATAGAAATCCTATCTCTATTTTAGAAGTAGTTGGATAACTGTACCAACTTCAATTAGATGAAGCTAAGTTAAATATTAATTTCGTGTGTTAAACATAAAAGAATCAGATATGTTTTGCTTTATTAAACAAGAAAAAGAACGTGCTTTTGCTTATCTGTATTCATATGCTTTTAATCTAAATGTTGGGAAGTTTTCAAATCCACAATCATCCCCAGCCTTGAAGAACTACTGGAAGAAAACCCATAAGAAGCTCAAGGAGAAAAACTTGCATATCTCTTTGACTTGCTATCTAGTTGCACAATGTAAATGTTAAAATGCTTTGTCTTTTATTATTTTTCGTTGACTTTCTTTTTCTTGTTCTCTAAATTAGCCTGTACATTAGACTTACTTTGCCAGTTTAGCCCCTTCACGAGTATGGAAGCTATTGATAAGATGTGCAGTGGCTGTACCACTAGGATAAGTCAACTTGAAGTCTATGATCATTATCTATATTATAAAAAAATGACAAACGATTTCATGATTAGATTGATATTGTGTGATGGCTCAGTTAGTAGCTCATTCCTATCACCATCATCGATTTGTATGTCTTGGTAAAGGAAAAAGGATACCTTTCTGAGAGGCAACACCAAGAAAAGTCCCAAGAAGCTTACTACAAAAAGAAAGCTCATCATCCATCCTATTGCAGGGTTCTTGTAGTCCAAACCATACTTTACTTTTGCTGATTATTTGGCAACTTCTTCGCTCATCCCAAAAAGGTAGTTTCCAAAACCTCCTGAAACAAGAACATCAAGTAGGATATACTCTCTTTATATAGAGAGTATGTTCCATATTTTTGCATATGTATGAAGAGAAAAGTAGGGATGGGAGCAAATATACTAACCACTAAAGGCAAGGCCAATGGTGGTAACAACGCAGGTTTGTATTACACTATTTTATTGGCGGGTAAGAGATTGCCTCAACATGCCATATTTCTCAAGTACTTTAGTCCAGGTCTTGATGGAGAAGAATCCCAATTGACTAGCAGCTATTTTTAGTGATGGTATAATCCCAGTACTGAGGTTGATCTTTATCACTGTGAAGCAGAACATGACTGATAACACAGAGCTCACTACAAAAGCTCGTATTGTTAATTGTTTTGTCCATGAAGGCGA
>CAVNYN010271072.1:0-63038 GCA_963692815.1 Nyctanthes arbor-tristis
TGCTCGAATGGCAAGAAAATGCTGTCATTTTCGGCAGCTTTTTGGCCACCGAAAATGGTTTCGATAGCTATTTCCGACGGCCCTTTTGGGAGGGGAGGGAAGGGGAGGGGATTCGTGTGCTCTTCCGATCTTTTTAAATATTTTGTTTTTAAAATTAAGAGGTTAAAGGGTATAATCGTCATTTTTTATGAAAAGATGAGTGAGTAGTAAAAAAAGGACCTTTTGTTAATATTTATGAAAGATTAGGGACTCAGAAGAGTCTTAAAAAATGTTAGGGACCTACTCGATTCTTAACCTAAAGATTGGATATATTTTGTGAAATTAACCCTTAATGCTTTCTCTCACACACACACACATATACATATTACTAAAGAGTTATTTTGCTTATATGCAAGCATATTGTTATTCCCACGTGCATATGTAACAAACATTTAAACTATAAGCACCTCAAACTTAGGACTTAGATGTGTGTTATGTATTATACGCAGGCATAATTACATAATTGTGTGGATGAAATAAAATTTATGTGCTAAGAGTATATCCCTAGTTCTCTGTTTTCGTTTTCCTCTCCTATAAGTGTTTTTTTGGTGAAAATACATTTTAATTAAGAAAAATACATGATAAATAGCATAACAAAAATTAAATCGCTTAATATTTATAGAAACCCAACACTTAACCAACATTTTATCACTCAACAAATTAAAATTGGCCCTGGGGCACAGCTCAGTTGGTGAAAAGGATGAGAATGAAGTTGTTCTCTGTTTTGCTGGTAGTCATAGTGTGAGAGTTCGAATACTACCAAAGGAATTGAAGAGAATTCCTTGTAGGCACCAGTGTACACGCAATGCCCGTTCTCTTCGCCAAGACTTTAGGGTCAAAACAGATAGAGGCTCTCACGTTTGGGGTTCAAAATAAATTAAAATGGGATTAACATTAAACTTGTGCACCATACAATATGCATTTTTATTTTTTTTTGGAGGAAGTGCAGTATGCTTTTCTTGGTAACAATAAGAAGAAAACTATTATTCTATTAGCTTAGTAGATAGCTTTTCTATTTCTTTATATAATAATGAGAGACAATGTGCCGTCTAATTGACGCCATCGTACGTTTTGTTTAGGTGGGTTTGCCATTTTTTAGACATAAAAAAATTCTTGATTGAGAAGAGTACCAATAAACGGTGTTCTCATTATTTAAATTGTGTTTTAGAAGTTTGATGATGGAAACTCATATTTTAGGTAATTGGTGCAAAAGGTCTTTATCTTTAGACGTTCTTGTAAAAATGGTCCCTCCTTTTGATTTTCTGGCAATCTTATTCTCACCTTCATATTTCTTTTACACAGTTCATTCTTATATCAATTTGTCTTTAATATTCTCCTTTTTCAAAAGGTTGTTTTTGTCCAACCAAACATAGTTTAAAATTTAAAAAAAATTACAAATGAATTCCCAAGATATTATTTATTGTTGAAAAAATAATTAAAATAATTTGCACTGTTAAAAATATTAAAAATAACTACTTTTTCAATATTGCTAATTAAATTTTAGATCTTTGTTTGATTTTTCTATAAATTTTTTACTATGGATGGACAAAATTCTCGTTTGAAAATAGAGACCAAACAATATGAAGGGTGAATTGTGCAAAAGAAATATGAAGATGGGGACGAAATTGCCAAAAATCAAAGGTAAAGACTATTTGCACAATAATTAATGTTCAAATGTCGATATTTTTCTAGTAGGAGACATGGGTTCGAACCATCTCTTACAGAAATTCCCTCCAATTTCCTATATCCCCTTCGTATAAAATAAAAAGAATATATATATATATATCTATATCTAATTATTTAAAGTAGTGTTTAATCATAATAACAACGACACTTACCTAAAACTAATAATAATCCATCATCGTTTAAGCTCAAAAAAGTAAAGCAGACACAATCATCATGATATACTAATTTTATATTATATATTTGTAAATAATAAAATAACATTATGTCAACATCAAATTGACATTTCTTGTAATATTTATATATTAATAAATATTTAAAACAAAAAGGAAAAATAAAATATTTAATTGTGATAATTAGCCAACTCATTAATAGTACTTATATTTATTATTGCACTCCAAAGTCGAATCTATTGATTATTTCGTTTGTACTTTAGCTCAACAAAGGCTACGCCATTGCACCCTTTTCATGTGGCGATTAAAAAAAAAATTGAATATATAATCTTAATATGATTTAGCTAGTACATATACATATGAGTTCTATTTTTCGTACTTATGAATATGGAATAACTCAAAAGAGTCAAAATTATCGAAAGTTTTGACTTTTAAAATGATTAAAGAGACCTTGCGGCAATGAGTTCATTTCAGTTTGACAATCCTAACAAGTACAAAACAATTTATCACAAGTCCATTTAAAAAAAAAATCATGATAACAAAATTAAGAAATGTTAAAGATATTTATAATAAAATGTTTCAAAAATTAGGTTGAGTATTAATCATGAAAAATTGACTATATAAATATTTGATTAGCGGTCATTATCTCTCGTCTACGTGGATTTTTTTGTATTGCGCAGGCACAGGTCTATATTTTAAAGGTATAAATAAAATAATAATAAGTTAAATTGAGTCACGTAATGTTCGTAATAATGGCAATGATGATAGTCATAATAATTTAGTTAACAAGCCAAGCAAATAAGTATTAGCCACAAATTTTATATCATATCTACAAATTATATTAAAAACAATAACATGTCACTTTGCAAATGACGTATTATTATTTATAATAATATGAAAATAGAAAAAACTATAATGTCAAGGGACTATATATATAAATATATATAATATAACACCATACCAACGAAACCATATCCACATCCCAAAATCAAATCTCATAAAAATCATATATCAAAGATCATTCAAGAATATTCCAAAATTAATATCCCTCCAACATTTACTTTCAAATAATTCAAGTCGCTCAGGGAGAGGAAAAATAATAAATAAATAAATAAATAATATTTATTGATCTATCACCACATTATCAAAACCTTAATGTCAACTGAAAAAAATAGCAACACTTTAATAACTAGATATTATTTGAAAATGTAATGTGACAACATCTTTTAATTTCTAACTTATTCATTATTATATTATATATATTTACTTTACGATCTCAAAATAGTTAGATTGATTCTGCAAGTTAAACGAGAAACGTTTACGTATATTTAAAAAAAGATCAAAATATCACTATAGAAAGTAGCAAATGCATGCTGCTAGACGATAAGCTATGCCATTCTTCTCCCAAGGAACGTAACAACGCTGATAATTAACAATGTCAACGCAAGAACATCATAAAGGATAAAAATAAAAAAGAAGAGATATAATTGAAATTTGGAAATGATATTTTTAAATCTTTTGATGAGATCAATAAATGTTTTTTTTTCCTTTTTAATTACAAGTTTTACTCCTACGTGTCACTTCTTTGAGAAGAACTCCTCCAAAACCCAGTACCATAAAATTTCTCCCACATTTCCTTCTCCAATTCAATAACATCCTGATCGGATTCTGCCGCATTCACCATTGCAAAAGGTCCTGATATCTGCAGAATTTTGAATTCTTGATCCTCGCAACCGCACTTTAGCGGCGGCAACCGCCCCTTCTTGATCATCCTCCGGCGTCGCTTTTGCCGTAAAGCCTTCCGGCAGAGCCCTGCCGGAAGCTTGTACACCGCCAGCACCAGCAGATTCACCAGCCCACATGGGCAGCAACAGCAGACCGCAGCACATTCGGCCGCCGTCGCCCCAGCTACCTCTGCCACCCGCGGGGCTTTCGGCCGGCGGCCACCTATGGTGGTATAATCGTGATTCTCAAAGAGTAGTTGTCTCCTGTCCGCAGGTGACGTCCCTGGTCGGAGCACAATTTGTCTCGTCATAAATGACCTTTATATCACAACCACTCTAAACAGAACTCACCTTTGAAACAGACTCATTAAAGTAAGGGAGAAATGTTTCATACGTAGGATTCAGAAGTGGTCGTTGGCAAATGATTCCTTGTGCCAACGAATTGATTTCTTCTCAACGAAGTTCAATTCCGATCGATCATGCGCTAGAGAATCGTCGTCGAAGACAAGGCACAAATGGAGTATTGCGCCATGTTGGCCGGAGGCGGGGAGACGGCAAAATATTTGGAGGAGAAGCTTGTGAATATGTAGGAGAGGAGAAAGGGGTGGTGGAGGAAAATGAAGAAGGATACGTAACGGATGGAGAAGAGTAATTTACGGCAATATTATTGATGGAAAATGTATGATTATTTAAGGTTGTGAGAGACAAAGGGGTAAGGGATACGTGAGGGCAATGCAGTTGGGAGGGGATTCTAGAGGATGACAATACAAGGATCAGCCAATATATTGGATGCCACTAACGGTAAGGGAAAATATTTACAAGTGAGGTTCTTCATGTTTCAGAAAGTGTAATTGGGTTACAAACTTTTTATTTTGGGCATACTTGTCCCAACTTCTCGGGAGAACAATATAGGGATGGACCTGTTGGTCAATAGTTGACGTTCACAATTCTGTTAAGTTGGCATGCGTGGTGTTTTTAGGTTAATATAAATATGTCACTGCAACCATCTTTTTAAGTTGTCATTGACTGTTATGATCTCTATTTTTAATAAATATATCTCATCTTATTTGAATCTCATTATTGTCACTAAGTTATAATTTTATTTACTATTAATTTGACTACTAATTTGATAAGCAATCAATTATAACTATACATTTTAATCTTCCATTAACTTTCTAGTATCTCTACCACTTATTTCGTTTCATTATATTATTATAATTTTATTATTATAATTCAACTCCTATAGTAGTTGTTTGATTTTCATTATTTGAAATGTATATAATGAGTAGTTGTTAGCTTAATAGTCAAATTAGTGATATGTGATATTATATATAATCAGAATCAAACAAGCACTAAAACAAAAAAATCTAGACTTATTTGTAGTTTTTAAAAATGTTTGGAGCCATGCTACAACTTTTGCATAGTTAGTTTGTTGGTGGGAATGGACCCGTACGGAGTTTTGTGCGTTAACAATTAAACAAAACATAAAGGCCAAGAATATATTATATATTTGATGAAAGATAGTTTTTTTATTTAATTAATCATTGTTTCCAGTCGTTTGGTTTTCGCGTATTATTATTATTATTATTATTATTATTATTATTATTATTATTCTAAGTAGAAATATAAAGAAATTTCAAAAACCTCTTCCCTTGCATCGCGTGTGCAGATACACGCTACGTGTATTTCATACAAATTATGCGTATTTTAAATACACGCTATATGAGGTGGAAGGTTTTAAGTAGGAACTCATCGAAGTACATTAAACAAAGTGGACAGCCTCCTATTTATGTTTGGACACTATGAATGAGTCATAGTTGGCTTTAGAATACGACTGACACAAACATTATTTTTTTTAGTTTCATCCAATCATGCAAGAATTAGAAAATTAACATTTATAGTACTAAAGTATGTTATTAATGGAGTTGTTAGTTAAACAACTTATATTGGCCATGTTAAAGTAGTTGTTAAAAAAATTATTTTAATAAAGTTTCTAATTTTATTGTTAAAGTTAATAATAAGTTTAACACCTTTAAGTGACAACATTTTCTCTTTTTTATTTTATTTTATTTTAATTAAATTGAGACCGGCTCGCCTTTTGTCTTTTTTTATTTTACTTAAATTGATATTGACCCACCATTTGACTATTGAAGTAATAGTTAAACTTAACACTTCCGTCATAATCACCAATGTGATACAAATTAGTAGTTAAATTTAATTTGTTTAAGTGTTCTTTAATAATTACTAAAAACTCTATTTGTTACTTTTAATATTACCAATGTAAATGCTCTTACCTCTCTCTAATTTTGGCTTCATTAATTGTACATTGTTTACCAGAGATAAAAGCATAGGTGTACACAGTCGTCAACCTGAGTTCAATGCAAAAAACATTTTTTGAAATAAAAATACAATAATAACTTGAGCAGTTGAAACTAAACTCATAATTCCCATGTCAACATTATTATTTCCCATGATCTACCGTAAGAAAACGTATTTAGTTCCTCGATCGATCAATCACTAGGCCAACATGTGACAACCTGCCTCGTTATTTTCAAAAGCTCAACTTTTACTCATAAAAATCAAATGTATAATAGTTAAGTCAATATCAAATTTGAACTAAAAAAATTAATTTAATTTTGAGGTTACCATTTAAATAATTAAATAAGTTTGGAGGTTATATAGAATTATATTATAAGTTTGGTAGTTTAAATAAAGTAAACCATGAAATTAAGGACCAAACGAGATATGTTTGGAAGTTACAGGCTTAAAATTAAGTTTTACAATAAATTGGGGGACTTGAGGAGCAAATATGAATAATTAAAACAAATATTCCGTTTGTCTTGAAATATTCTGTTTGTCTTGAAATGGAAGGGCCAAGAAAGTGAGGGAGAAATAGGGACCAAAATGAAGCAAGGCAAGAAAATGAAAATTTTGGGAAAATTGAAGATGGAAACTTGAGGAATGGAAGAAGGAGAATAATAAGCAATTATGATATGTAAGTGATTCTCACTTTCAACCATTGATTTCATATAAATTTTAAAGGTTATGTTCTTCTAAAATTAAGAAACTTTCATAGGATTGAGTAATTGATTTTGAGTTAGTTCTTTATTGGTTGGAAGGGTGTAGAATCATTCTTAGACATGAAATTAGAGTTAAATGAAGACTAGAAGGGGGGTCTTGCAAGGTAGTATGTGAAATTATAGTTAAGAATGGAAGATTGAAATTGAAAGTTTTGAATGAGGTATTGTTTGGAACTTTGAAGTGGGATTTCATAGTACTTTGTTAAATTAAATGAAGCTTTTAGATTAATTGGAAGAAGTAAGCTATGTCTTCTTTAATGAAAAAAAAGTATAAGAGGGTGAGAATGAATTCTAGGAAACCAAGCCCATATGTACAAGTCTAATAAAAGAATCAAGATTGGAATTGAACTATGTGATATTGGTTCTGCCCCTCAATTTTGGAGTATATGTTGAATTTTAACACGATACAAGTTGGGAAATGATCTTTTATGAGTTGTCTATCATCTAAAATTTGAATGTCACTATTTGAAAACCGGTAGAGGTTTTTATGACATGTTTTGTGAGAAGGGGCAGTGCGTACCTGAAAATAAATTTTCAGGAAGTGATGAAATATTTTGATATTGCCAACATAGTTTTCTCGAGCTCAATTTCACTCATGATGAATTTATATGAGTTTCCTACATTCTAGGAGAATTTTTATAAGTATACGACACCATTCTTGATTTTAAAATGGTTTTAAACGGGCACTGTACAAACAGGAAAACTAAATCTTTGTTGAGGAGTTGAATTGAGCTTAAATTTCACCAAGTAGTGCTCATGTTTGACGGAAGGGTTTAGTTAAGGACGGAAATAAAGAACTAGTGAGTGATTATGAAAGTATAATATTTAGTAATTATTGAGCTTTCTAATTTAGTATATAATGATAAAATGATTACTCAAAACTAGAACGGGATAGATATTAGGTAGAATTTCCATATAATATTGCAGGAAATGATAAGGATTAAAATGGAATGAGTTACAAGATGAGCTACATTTATACTTAACCGGTGAGTAGAACTTTCCTCTTATTTTCTTCCTAGACGAGAATATATTATGCTTTAAATTCACATGAAATTGCAAATGTTTATGATGATGAATGTATTTCCCTGAAATTTCAAAAGTTGATACTTCTTAGAAAATTTATGTGAATTTTCTTTAGAAAAGCTTATGTGGAGTTTTATATAAACATGATACCCATGATTTCAGAAAAAGTGTTGAAAGTGAAATGTGGTTTATGATGATTCATGATTTTTGAAGAAATGTTGATTTGAAACATGATTAAGATATATGAAAACCCCCAAACATGTATATAATGTCATGAATATACCGCCTACGGGCGAATGAGCCTATATGGCTCAAGCTGACCAAATGATATGCCGCATACGGGCGAAGGGGTCTATGACTCAAGCTAACCAATTGATACGCCGCTCAGACGAAGGGGCCTATGTGCTAGCTATGACTCAAGCTGGTTATTGTGCCGCTTAAGGCAAAGGGGTCATAAGGTACATGTGGCCTAAGCTGACGTCTACGCGCGTATGACTTGATGTTATAGTCATGAGATGTTGGATAATCTTTGGGGAAAATTTTATGATGATCTTGAAATGAAATGATTTTTATGATGTTTTCTAGTGAATTTCTTGATAATTATTAAATGAATGATATTTATGATGTTTTCTAGTGAATTTTATGATGATTATGAAGTGAAATGATATTTATAATGTTTTCCAACATGTGATGATTCTACAAATATTTATGTTATGCTGAATTTACATTTAAAGTCATGAAAATTCCCAAATGCACTTGAATGTCTTATTTGAGATTTTGTAAAAGTTATGTTTCAACTTTTCAAAGCATGTTTTATTTATAAAACTCCACTCATTAGGCTAGTTAGCTCATATATTTTCATAAATGATTTTTTTTTCAGGTAGCAGTTGGAGTTTAGGCAACAAATTGTGGTCAAGTCTACTATTTTGAAAATTGAGCCACCGCGTAATGAAATTGAATTACTATGAGATTTGCTAATCCTATGATTTATAATGGTTGACATGTGTAAGGTTATTAACATATAGTTGGAAATTGGGTGAATTAGATTTGGTCTACTATATTGCTTGATCTATGAGATGACGTTGCTTATAATGATGAATTATTAGTTTGTAGAATGTTGATGTATTGGCGTTGAGAATTGATACAGGTTGGTTTTGTTAATAAAATAAAGGAGATGCTGTCGAAAATTTTCTAGGATCAGTAGTATGTACACGAGCATTGACAGTAAATTCTGACTTCTAATTAGAATTTATTGTCAGCGCACGTCACACTTCTAATATGTTAGAGGTGTTGGGAGTGGGGCATGTCACTGCATCCACACAACTATAGGGTATTTAATTTAACGACCAACAAATTCAGTTATACCCTTTTAAGAGCTTTGAAAATTCTCTAGTATTTTTAGAGGTACTATTATGACGCCTCTCGTCTCATGTGGGTACATACATACAAGTTAAAAGTGTCGAGTTATATATTATCAAATCCCTTTGTACAAAACTTGTCAATCTGGGGCATGGCATCCAAAAGTCCCGCGATCTCAAGTGGCCGCGGTAGGTAAATGGTTATTGCGATCATATTTATTTTCCATTGACAGCTCCGTCACGTCATTAGCAAATCTTACATTCCTTATCGCCCCATCCTTCATTGATCCTAACCCTTCAATATGGACGCAACCCCGCCATCATACCCACACAAAAAATAAAAATAAAAACTACAGGTGCAAAGATGGTAGAGCCGATTTGGAAAAATAGAAGTTGACGAAAATTTTGTGACACCCACTGTTTGTGAGTTTTATAATGACACTTGCTGTGAGTATCAAAAAGGTGAAAACTACTATGGAACCGAATTCTCTTAACGAAGTTAGAAAGACGCGCTTGTGAAATTGCATCACAAGAAGAAGATGGCTTCCCGACACTGAAACTGTGCCCTGATGAATCCACCTCCAAAATAAATTCTCCATTTTTTCCTCAAAATTTTTAAATGAAATTACTACTTCCTCCAGTCTGTCTATATATTTATCACTAAGAGAGGTCACAAAGGTACAGAAACACACTGTCCCTTGCTTTGTTCTCAATCTTTCTTATATTTACGCATTTTGTTCCTTTCATCAATTTTCCAGTTAAATCATAAAAGTGATGTGAAGGGCAAAATAGAAATAGAAAATTTGAACAACTTCACTTTACGTCCTAAAATTTTTAATTTTGACACAAGTTTATCCCCATATTTTTCAACTGCCTTGTCCTCAATCTCTCATATATTCATGTGTTATGTCTTTCATATCAGAATACAACAATAAAACATTCCACCTGTCATCCATCTGGTGAAAAAGGGTAATAAAAGCCTGCACGACAGCTCAGTTGGTACTCCAAGTGACAGATTGCTACAAGGACGCAGGCTCGAGCCCTGATAGCTACAGTGTGGGAGTTTCACCCGAAGAGTGGCTCCTTGTAGGCACCAGGCACTGGTCCTCCCACCTAAGGGGCTGCTAAGTTACCGCGATTTATTTCCTCCATCAATCCTGTCGGGCCGAGGGGTGGGGGCCTGGGGGCAAGGGATTTCGCCTTTTGCTACAAAAAAGGGTAATAAAACATAGGGTTAATTACACCTAACATTTTTAACCTTTTAACTTTTTATCGATGCGTCCTTAATCTTTAATTTTCCTTTTTTATGTCCCTAACCTTCTAAAAGTGTTACACTTAGCGTTCTTATGACGGAAACCGTCTATTTCTACGGTTAAAGTCAAATGTATTTTGGTAAAATATAAAAATTAATATTTTAATGTTTAAAAAAAAGAAAAAAAAAGAAGACGTAATCGATAAAACGTTAAAAGATTAGAATCGTTAAGTGTAATTAACCCTAAAATATATTGCATAACACGATAATTGCGCTCGACGTTTGGCAAGTGAGCAATTTCATTATAAATAGTGTGCTTATTTTTTAATAATGAATTATCATTTTCCCTCGTTAATTAGATACTCATATTCCATTTCATTTAGTAATTAGATACTCATATTCCATTTCATTTCATTACATTTAGCAGGTCTCGACCACCCCTGCCTCTGCCATAATCGTCCTCATCCCTCGTCTGAAAAGAAAACTAATCACAGCTGATCAACAAAATATATATTAAAAAAAAATCCCCACTTAGAACTTGTTTGATCCCTTTTATTCTTTCAATTTATAAATTTACCTACTACTAATTTAACATTTAATTTAATAACTGTTCAATTACAACTACATATTTAACATTTTTTTACATTTTTAATACACATTCTATCTCTCTTCATTATAAATACTCTAAATAAAGAGGATCAAACAAGCTCTTATATTGGAAACAAAAAGTGAAAAAAATAAAAAAATAAAAACTTGTGATCTAACAACATATGACAAGTTTATGGTACAAGTGACCTTGATATCTTGATCTTACTATTGGTAAAATAAGTGCTAGTTCAAATTGTCCGCTGCGTTCCATCTTTAGCAGTAGAAACTACGGGAAATAACGAACTTTCTAAATGAAATTTAAGGGTAAAATATGTGAAATACAAATCTTGATTCAGTGATTTCAAAGAAAATCCGTGTATACAGACCCTTAAACGCGGACAACACAGTGCAACAGTCACTCACTGAAAGAAACAAACAAAGAAGCTGAACTCTGGCCTTCAACAACTCGCCGTCGCCGGGCCATTTAACCTTTCTCCTCCGCCGCCGGCGGGGAGGGAAGCAGGTGGCGGGGGTGCTGAACTCAAGAGGTGAAGAAGAAGACAGGCTGGAGAATGAGGTACAAGGAAAGGAAGAAGGTGCTGGAAAATGTCACAAAAACCAGTCCATACAGCATTCTCATCAGACCCATTGATCAAATCAGCCTTTGAGATTTTACTCAAGAATTTCAGATCTGTGGATTTCAGTTTTGGAAGCTGGGACCAAAGAAACTGTAAACAGAAGACAACACCGGGAACCCAACTTGATAGATCTGCTAATGGGGTAACTGACAAGGGTTTTGTTGAAGTAATCCCTTTAGTATTTAGTATTAGAGTCCTCAATTTTATTACTGGTGTAGCAAGTAGATCCCCGTATGTAATATCTTGGCAACCTGTCTGTCCCCGACCTTCCGTTATTAAATATAGGTTATAATTTTTCTTGTTTTGTGCTCGTATTTGTTGTATATTTGATGTTCTCTATTCATTTTACGGTATTAGTACTAGTATAACATTATGCACTGAATTTGACCTTTAGATTGGAATGACAAAGGAATGAGAAGATGATTGTAAAGAATGAATTTTTTTAAACTGTATATAAATTTATATCTGTTTATTCCCTTTTTTGTATTAGTAGAAAGAGAAAACCTCCATCCACCGTTGCTTATTGCATTTATTACATTCTCATTTTATTTATTTATTTATTGGTTTTAGGTTTATCATTACTAATATTAATATTCCACTAATAGTATTTCCTTAGGAGGTTTTGGCTTCGCCCTTCTCTCTTGTATCTTCTAGTGATTAATGAAAAGGTAGACCCGCATACGCATCGAAACCCACCATTTGTTGGGAAATTTATTGTAAAGTGATAAAAAAAACCACAAACACGGAATAAGTTAGGCTTCACACTTAATACAATTAGGTCTAGTGGAGGCCTAAAAACTACAGTAACCCCTACTAGTGTTTTTTTTTTTTTTTTTTAGAAAAAAAAAGAGAGAAAATCAATATTCCACCAGTGATTAAAAATTCTGTTGACCTACTTTGGAGTGAGCAATAATTTGTATTTGGTAAATACTCGCCGGCACTTTATCGTAAGTTTGCTACTTTAGACAATTATTACTACATGGAGAACCTACTTGCTATATTTCTAATATTTTGGGAGCTCCAATAGTAATTTTTCCTCTTTATTTACATGGAGTTATCACTTGCATAGTTGCATTTGTACGTGTCAGATATAGATTAAAGAGCCACGTGGCTTCTAATTTTTCCTTTTCTGTTTCTCTTTTTTTTTTTTGAACAATTCTTTTTCTTTTTCTGTTTCTATTTTTCTTTTCGTCGGAAAAGGAAGAGACTTGAGTGAGATGGAAGATTGCAGATTTTCTTGTGCTCATTCACATTGTCATTGGACTATAAACTGTTTCATTTGTTTCTTGTTTTCGTGTACATGATGATTCGACCTCAATTACCCCTTCATGCTACATGCAAAGATTCATCAAACAATCGATACAAAAAACTTATCATCAGTCTAGTACTGCAACAACACCAGATGATTTGTATTTGAACATTTTCATACAGTTGATCTCACCTTCAATGTTTTACATTTATTAAGAAAAATCATGTAAATTTTATCATGTCAAGTTGAATAAAGACTAAACATAGTTTCTTGCAAAGCTGTTTAGAAATGATAATATTCTCACAGGGAAGAAAATACAAATGGTCACTTGCATTTATTCTCAGAAAATTCCATAGATTCTGAGATTCCTAAATTAACTAATCAATCGGGAGTATCGACTTTCACGAGTCGAGGGGCTTCCCCGTTCGATCGAACCACGTTAGATGTAACAAGGTGCCGTTTAGATTAGCCAGGATGTCTGATAGTTTTGCCCTTCTCCATCCAACCATGTCTGATGCACATGCATCCAGGTGAACCCTCCTGCAGCACTTGCATCCTAGATGCAAATGGTAAACAAATACTTACATCAAATGCATCTAAAGGAGAAAAAGTTGCCAGTACAAGTCAAAATCTTACTTTTGAATTCAATAAAACTGTGGTTAGACAGCACTGCTTTTCTTCACCTGCACGAGATACAAGCGATTTAAGTCCAGACAAGAATGACATAGGCTATTTCTATGAGGATTTCGAGAATTTACAGACTAGAAAGATAATCTGCAAATGATTACAACAGAAATTTATACTATTTTCAGCTTCTCAGTACAGCAAGATCAAATTCTCGAATAAAAGATAAGAAGCATTCCAAGACAAGATAATTTGAAAAGTTCATTTTCATGGGGCCATTGTGCTACAAGAACACTCTTTAAAGTATTCCATGCATATAATGCAGCAGAATCATAGCGCTTTTTCATTAAAACCTCGACCTAACAATTCCAATTCAGTTACTGACATACATCAGCAAAGAGCTCCTCCTCCAGGCAGATGATAATAATTGAAATAAGATATATAATCATATCAAACCAAATGTGGTCTTTGGATCCAGCCATGGAAGATCATTTACTTTTCAGTCCCATTCACGGCACATAATGTTCAGAAGTGCTTGGACAGATAATCGAAAAAGAATATATACACAGAATAAGTATAAGACCTTGAAATAGATGGCCCAAAGACGTCTTTTTCACCAAATTAAAAGATTTGATGTAAGTACGGATCATGTGTCTTTGTTTCAGAAGATGAAGACTGTTTGCTAAGCTTAAAGAGTTTACTCTTTAAGTTAAAAAAGTTTTAAAATGCACATTTTCTTTTATTTGTTTAAGTTGGAAATACATAAACGTTTATAGAAATGACTATTACTTAGCTAGCTAAACTTGCTCAATTTGCCAATTAAATGAGGTAAAGCCCCACCCGCTTGCTCCCACTTCTTTAACTTCACTAGCCACGAATGACAATCAACCTGTGCAGGTAAAACCTGATCAACCCAAACCCGAAATTCTTTACCCTGATTATCTCCACAACACGTTCCCAGTGAAGTTACAGAGTCGCAGAGAGGTTGCTCAATGCCAGATGGGTGAAAGAAAACACCAGACGCACACTGCAAAGACTGAACATGTGAATAATCTACATAATCAATCAACCGTGCTATATCTTGGATTTCAAAGAAATAAAAACCAACATCAGTTCAGTTAAGGAATAAAAACAAACGTTAGTCTAATTGCAAATTGTAAAGGGTCAAAAAATCTTGAGAGCATTTTCCTTTTTCTCTCCCCTATTTTCCTGTGAGGCAAGACAATCTCTGAAACTCAAATTAGTATTTATAAACTGAAAAACAAGAATGAGGAAGCAAAATGATTTTTAAATGCAAAGACTACTCATAGAGGGACAGAAGGCAAAATAAAATTAATCTGCAGAGATACAAATAGAATCTACTGCATGTAATCTTTATTCAAGGGCAGGCAGGAATCAAAACTGAAAATTTTCTCATAACATTAAAATTTGTCGTGGCATCCACTCTCTTTTTCTCCTCTATCGATTCTAGAACAATTAGTTAGCCACAAAAAAGACACAAATCTTAATACATTCGTCCAATATTAATCTATTTACTCTAGTCGAGACAAGGATCAACTTCAACTCAGTTTAAAGATAAGAACTAGTAATATTAGTATATTTCAGAATAAGAAGCTTGCAATAAAGTACCATTAGCAGCACATAAGATCCCCTTCAAAATCTATAAACAGGCTCTTTCATTAATTCATCCAATAAAATTAACTGCCACATATTTCAGAGGCCAGAATGCATAACCAAAATTTCATATTTGGTTTTAAATATTAACCCACAGAGTTCATAATAGACTAACTAAACAGAAATGCATAATGCTTGAGACTATAGATTTAAATATATATATATATATATACACACACACATCCAGAAACCGCCTTAAGACTCGCCAAGTAAAGCTCAGAGTTCTCAACTTCTGCCCGCCTCCATCTCTCATAAAGCAAGTAAAATTTCACTATTTCATAAGCAGGATCAAATTTATCCATATTCGGGTCCACTAGGTCCGTAACATCTCTAGGGGATATACTTGGACCCAGGTTAAAGTGGCCAATGGCTTGTATTATCCCAGCTGCACATCTTTCTGTTGCATGAATTATTTTAGGATTATCCTTAGCATTTGCAGCACGCCACTGCAGCAATTCTTCCTGGGCATTACTTACCTGCAAAGTTGAACACACTTGTAGAAGCACGTGGAGAAATGTCATATCCTTTACAAGACATCAAGAAAGTGAAGGAAGATTTTTGGTGGAACACTAACCATCACACCATATACATCTGGAATGCTAAATAGCTCGGCTTCATTTCCAGAATCTCCACAAACGAGTGTATTACTTGGTACTTTACCCTCAGCTTTGAATTTCCTAAGCAAATAAGCAAGTGCTTGCCCTTTGCCAGCACCCTGTGGCAATATATCTAGGTCCATCCCTCCGCTGTAAATTATTTTGCAATCTAACTGACCAATCACAAAACAAAGGTGCAAAGAAGTAGTTCAGAAAGAAAGATAAGGAAAATGAAGGCTTTCTAATGTGAAAGTTTCTTCATACCCCACGTACTGTCAAGCGTACGGAAAGAGCTGTCATAACATCCTGTGCCTTGTCTTTCTGAACGTAAAAGCTTACTTTATGGGGTCGTTGCTCTGTCTCTGACTGCATGCACTGAAAAATTTATTACAATACCGGTAATGCGTACACATCGCGAAAGCTAGTTGTATTATGATACCTGAAGAGTAAGCTCGGGAAACTTGTTTGTCTCCTCTGATACTATATTTCTATCCCATTTCTGATTTAAAAATTCAACCCAACGATCGTCAGGCACCATGGAATTGCCATATGTTAGTTCGGTTCCGACAGACATTATAGTGCTTCTGGAGTGAGCATGGGCTTTTCTTTCCTTAGTTGATTGTATAGTTTAAGAGAACTCCCAGTTGAGAAAACTAACAAGGAATTATGGCGATAATTGGACTCCCACAAGGCATTAAACCTAAGCAGAGAGAGGTTTTCAGCATCATGATGGTCAACCTACAAATATACTGTCTCAAATTAGTTTCCAATCAGGCAATCACTTATATAGAAGTTAGTCAATTACCGAAAATATATATAGCTCACCATTGTGTGGTCAAGATCTGAGACTATCATGAGGCGCGCAGAACTAAAGAGCCGATTCATGGTTTACAGCCCGGGCTTCACTCTGGCCAAAAATGGGGGGCAAAAAAAGTGACAATGTTAGGGGGAGCTACCAAAGAAGAAAAAAAAAAGGAAGGAAACTTTGGGAAAATAGATAGTAATTTTGGGAGGAAAAATTACTAGTTTTAATGATCATTCACATTACTGTAAACAATTAAACCATGATAAGATGCATGCATTTTAAGTTTCACAAGTAATGTGCAGGAAGATGTGAAGTACATAAACCAGAACTCATTTCCATTTTCCAACAAAAGATCAGATATTTTAACATGTTATAGACCTAGAATACCAGAATAAGAAGGAAGGAGAAGAGGTCAAAATCTGAAAACCTGAGAAGTCAATGATCTGCTTTGGAGAAGGAAGCCAATTACAGGTTACTAGAAAACTCCTAAATTTGCAAACTTGCCCATCACCAAAATAAGATCCGTTCTGTTACTGTGAATGATTACCTTTGATGCAAGCTATCAAGGAAAAACCATCTTTGCTTGTAAAATGGCTTTAATACAGATTCAACTGGAGATATAACAGATACAAGGACAAATTCATGGTAAATCTAACTTCTAACAGACAGTCCAGTACTTAGACTCCTTGGAACTCCTAATTCATCTAATTATCATTATTCAGCATTAACAAAAGCTACATAGCTTCAACACCTCACTTCTCTTGTATCAATGACATTTTCAAAGACATCACCACTTATATGACCACTAAAAAAGTTTCATATAATTTCCTGTGTTCCTACAGGTTTCCTATCTTTTACGGCGACTATGATATTCCAAGCCTGCTCTTTTACTTATCAGGAGTAGTGAATATCACAATTTTAATCGATCTATTACACAAACTCTTTTAAAACTAAAAGTTTCCGATCTGACTTTGTTGAACACTGAAAACAATGTTTTTTTCATTCTTAGACACAATTGATATCTTTCCCAAGTAAAGAGAAAAAAATAAAAATAAAACTTCAGAAACAAAGATTTTAGGCCATGAAATTGTGAAAAGCAAAGATCTTATTATAATTGAAGATTAGTCCGTTATCATTTTCAATCCCAAGATCTAGATTCATTTCTACAAAATCAGATTCATTTTAATCGTATCCTACACTTAATCCATTGAATTGCCACAAAAACTTCGATTTTCAATTTTCTTATATAATCAGGAAACACACAATCAAACACAGGGATTCATATTTCAAGGAAAATGAATAAAAATCAAATAATCATATTTGAAACCAGACAGATGAATGAGCGGGCAAGATTGAAACTTTAGCACTTAAAGATGTGCAATATAAATTAAAATCCAAATGTCAAACACTAGAAAAGTTCAAGGCTATTTCACTCACATTAGAAAGCAAAAAGAGTCCAATTCTCCACTTTCCCAAAACGAAATTCCGTCTAACAAAAGAAAAACCGAAGACGGAGCTCACACAAGGTGAAAGATTATGCCCAAATGAGCCCACAAAAGAACATAATATATAAGATATTAATATATCTGGAGAGAAATAGATTGTGCTTAGTACTTACCACATAAATTGTAGAAAGGGATGGGAGTGGGAGTGGGAGTGGGAGTGGAGTGAAGGTAAACTAGGAATATGCCCAATCGGAATACTCTCGCGTTAAAAGATGGCGCCGAACAGTTATTCGTGGGAATCGGATACATACATGAACTTAATAACAAAAAGAGGGGAGAGTAGTAGCACTGTGCAAATGAGTTTTGCTCTCGAGTTTTTAAAGGATTAAGATTGGACTAAACATCTTCAGTTTGGTCTCAGTTTCGGTCCTAAAAATGGTAAGCACAAATAGTTTCAGTCCCGGTTCGGGCTCGGGTAATGAATTTAGTTTTTTTCGGGCTTTTCCGAGTTTGTGAAAAAAAATTTATGTAGACTTAGTAACGTAAAAACATATATAAACAAAGTTTAGAACAAACAAATAGAAGGGTTTTATGTGCAACAAAAATATTAACATGCATCCGTAAAGTAGAAGTACTAGACTTACTTGTATTTCTCATTTTTTTTTTATTTTAACAAATCTAAAATTATTAAATATTTGAAATATGTATCTTAAATTAGAAAATAAATGTAAAAATCATAAATATTATATCTATTTTATAATTTTAACAATTTTACGATACAATTTTGATATTTTCAAAAGGCAAAAGATAGATAATTTCAACTTTATTATACATTTATGAGGATTAAATATTACAGAAATGATGTAATTGTCAAAAATAAATAACAATCACCACTTAAAATAAAAGTAAGAAAATTCATTTTACACTTTTTACCAATAAGAAAACCACTTAAATAAATGAAAAGATGTATAAGCACAATTCTCCACATGTATATATAAATATATAAATTATATAATAATATCATATAACTTAAATAGAGTAAACAAACATATTATAAATCCGAACAATTTTCTTTAACAAAATCCTTACAATGTTACAAATTCTAGTAACATTATATATTAACACAATTGTTCTTGGCTATTTTTTAAAAAATAATAAAATAATGAGGATTTTTAAAGAAGTTTATTGGCCAAAAAAATTCAACTTGAAAAAGAAATTTAGTAGTATTGCTTTAACTTTTTAATTGTCTCACATTAAAAGTTTTGTAAAAAAGTAATATGATTGGAGCTTATAAATAAGATGAACATTTGTGCAAGTGACTATGTAAAGGAAATTTTGTGGACTTTGAGGTAAATTAATAATTGTTTTGGTCATTTATATTTAGTTTTAAGTTAAATGATTGTCCCACGTTGAAATTTTTGTAAAAAAGTAAAATAATTGGAGCTTATAAATTAGATAGACATTTCTGCAAATGACTATGTAAAGGAAATAATTTTAATTCTTACCTCTTGGGTATTGCGAAAAGTTAAAACTAGGTTTCAATTTAAACAAAAAAAAAAAAGAAAGAAAAAAGGTCAACCGGTCTTTGACCGGGTTTCCGGGTTTTCAAAAGAAAACCCGGGACCAGACCGGTTTAGGACCGGACCGGACCGGTCATTTTGGCCCCAAAGCCCGAACTGGACCAACCCGTTTAGTCCGGTTTCGGGCTGGTTCAACCGGTCCTGATTTTTTTACACACCCTTAGAGAGTCGTGATAAATAAATTTGAAATTCGACACCGAGCATACTCATTTTTTTAACCTTTTTATTCAAAAAATTACCTTCTTTAATATACTAGTATTTAGTAATAACTATAAATTAATTTTATTAAATAAAGGTATGTTACAAAAATTATTTGTAGAATTTACATTTCCAATAATTTTTCTTAATTCTTCTGAAAAAATAAATTAGACTATACATTTGAAACGTAATCTTCTCACATATTGCTGATTTATTGTGTAAACAATCCACAAATAAAAATCATGGAAGTGAAATAATATATATATATATATATAAAATAAGAGAATGGTGGCTTTTCTCACTCTTTTTCTGGCTCTCTAGGGTTTCTGGTTCTATAAGGTTTCTAACTCTATAAGATTTTTGGTGATATTATTTATTTTTTTTGTATTTTTATTTTTACCTTTTTTTTTGTATTTTTATTGTTATATTAATTTTTAAAATAATATTCACTTGTTCCTTTATTAACTCATATATGATCCTCAATTCATAGTGGTTTCTTTAGTCAAATATTTTGAACTAGAGATTTGTCATTTATAAAATTGAACATGAAATTAATTAAGAGTTCTATTTAAAAAAAACATATAGTAATTTTTATGATTCGAAAATCCAAGTATAGCACGTCTCTAAATTAATAAATTTCTAAAAATTTGTAACATTAATGGTAAATTTCAATTTTTAATAATTTTTTAAGAAATTTTTATATGGTTATTGTAGTACAATAATCAATTGATTTTTTAAAAAATTATAATACTCTAATTTATAGATTCTATAATTAAATTGAAACTTTTTCATTAATTAAGTCCTACCGTATTTAGAGTTGAATTATTTATTTGAAAGATGGACCGAATATTGATACAGTTGCACTATAATAGTTGTTCAATAATTTTTATTAAACATTTTATTTTTATTAAATCACCTCAATTAAGTTTTATTTATATATGTATAATTAATTGGTGCTTTAATTCAAACAAGTGTTACGATAGTTATATTTCTCATATTCTAGACAGGAGGTCTTAGATTGAAACACACCCGTCCCTTCCCTCCCCTATACCAACGGTATCAAAAGAAGAATTAACTGGTACAAAAATTGTTACTGACAAATAAATTCAAATATAATAAAATGGTTATAAAAACTTATATTTCATAATATTAATATGACTCAACTGGCTGTATTAATAATTTATCTTAAATTTTTGTATAAAAATTCATTAACATTTATTATTAGGGTAATTATAGGGAGAAATATTTATTTAACATGAATAACTGATATTAGTTCCCTTCTCACCCCCTATACGCACTGTATGAAAAAAAGAAATTAACTGGTGTAAAAAGTGTTACCGATAAAAAAATAATCTAAATATGATAGAATAATTATAAAAACTTATATATCATAATGCTAACATATGACTTAACTGACTGTATTAATAATTTATTAAATTTTTGTAAAAGAAATTTATTGACATTTGTTATTAGAGTAATTCTAGGTAGACATATTTATCTAATATAAATAACTTATATTTGTTAGTTGGCAAATATGAATTGATTGTGTATATGTAAGTGGTAAATTTGAAGATCCACACCATCAAATACATAGTTGACGGCGAAATAAGTCACTTTTTCATGCCAGATAAATATGTCTTTCTAAAATTATTATTATTATTACTTTTATATCTCGTACAATGCACTGGTGAGAATTCTAGTAGTAATAATAATAATAATAAGATATATGAGAAAAATATATTCTTAAATTTTCAATTTCCAACAAAATTATTTAAGTTTTTAATTAGTATGAAAAATAGTGCTGGACTAATTGTGGGTTGAGGAGAGTAACAATTTTTGTTCATGTCTTATCTTTCTTTTCCTCTCGTTTTTTCTATTAATCTCACCCTCCGTCGTCATTTCAATCAAATTGCTGGCGATTTTCTTTCTTTCTTCCTTTTTTCCCCCCTAAAAAAATACCACCTATAGTTAAGAATGTTTTTGATGTTTTCTAAAAAAACAAATGGAGCTCTTAACTCGAAACTCGATCTCCAATCAAAAGCCTGATCTGTTTTAATAATCGGATCTAATATTTTCACCCTATAATGCGCATAGAAAGCACAAATGGCTGTCATCATCTCTGAAAATCCATCCTTTTTCGCAAGCCATTCCTTTCTTTGCAATTCTACGATTAAATTCCAATACATTTTTGCAATACATCTTTTTTCAATAAAATTCCAATACATTAACGTGGCATACGAGTAGCTTTATATCTACTTCATTTTATTTTTTTAATCCCATATATCAAAGGTGAAGTGTGTTCACCACACTTGATATTCACTCATCGTTACTCCTATTGTACAAAGAGAAACTTATATTCTATCTATGTGCGTCACACATGGATAAATCACTCTCCTTTTAAATTGTAAATTTTCTTAGGGTTCTTAGGGTAAATTGCACAAAAGGTCTCCTGATCTTTGTAAAAAGTAACAATTTCATCTCTAACTTTTTTTTCAAGCTTGTAGATCCCAAACCTTTCAAAAATAAGCACAAAATATCCCTATTTATTATTTTTGTCAATTTTCATTGTTTATTTTTTCTATAAAGACAATTCCATCCTTTATTTAAATTTAACAAATTAGAACACAAATTATAATTATTTATTTTGATATCTCTGTCACTTTCTCTTTTACACACTTATACATATTTATCTGTATAATGTTTTCACATCTACTCACTTAACACAAGTTATGAGATGTCATTGATATTTAAATCATAAAAATAAAAATGATTAAAACTGTATGAATTTTCTTGCGAAAAAAAATTAACGGCTTAAATTATTGGTAAATTTAAAAGGAAGGACCCCCTTTGTTTCCGCTATAGCCCCCCTCATTATAAATTATTGCTTCTGTATATAGGGATGGCAACGGAGCGGGTCGGGGTCGGGTTTGGCTTCTCTCGACCCCGCCCCATCCGCATCCCGATCCCCAATTGAATCGGGGCGGGGCGGGGAAAGGAAAATCCCCGACCCCTCAAAATTTTTTTTAATTTTTTCAACAATCAAACTTCAAAAAATTATTTTTTGGTTAATAAAATAATATTTCTAAATCTTTAAACTAAAGGAGAAGCTCGAAGACCAAGACAAAATTAGAGATTCGTCTCAATGCCCAAAGAGTCTTCTTTCCACAATCACTTCCACTCAAGTTCACTATATTTATAAGCCACGTGAATGTTAGTTTTTCACAAAACATTCAATATGAGACAACAAAAAGGCTAGAAAATATTTTATACTAAAGGAAATGAGAAAATAGCCAAGACAAATCAATAATTAATCTCAAAGTCAAGGCCCAACAATTCCCCTTTTCACAATCACTTTCACTCAAACCCACTATATTTATAAGTCACATGAATGTTACATTTTCACAAAACATCTAACGTGAGACAATAAAAAGGCTAGATAATATTTTTAAACTAAAAGAAATGAGAAGATGACCAAGACAAATCAATGATTCGTCTCAAAGTTAAAACCCAACAATTCCCCTTTCCACAATCACTTCCACCCAAGCCCACCATATTTATAAGTTACATGCATATTACCTTTTCACAAACTATTCAATATGGGACAATAAAAGGGCTAAAGAATTCTTTTTCAAGTTGAAAATGTTAGTAGCCACTAAACTTCTTAAAAATCCATTATCATTATGTTGTTATTATTTTACATTAATTTTCTAATTTATGATACATATTTATGATATAATATTATAAAGTAGACATAATATTTATGATTTTACACTTATTTTTTGATTTATGATACATATTTCAATTATTTCATAAGTTTAGATTGATTAAAAATTAAAAATAAAGGTAAATAGAATCTCACATCGAAAGTGAAGTTAAATGAAGCTAGAATATGGTGTGTATAAAAATGTGCCAATTGACTCTCAAAATAATAATGTTTGAAATCTAATAAACAAATAATTATTAAGTAATTTTTATACAAATAATAATGTTTTGAGACCTAATAATGTTATACAAAGTAAGTTATTTTTTAATAAATGAAAAATAAAAAATCGGGTTTCGGGGCGGGGTCGGGTGCGGGAACCAAAACCCGTCCCCGCCCCATTTGTGATTCGGGGCACAACTTTGTGCCCTGTCCCCGCTCCGTTCGGAGCGGGTCTCCATCGAGTTCGGGTTTTTGAGTTAAATTTGCCATCCCCATTTGCATATAAATAAAAATGAGAGATAAATTCCCTTTTATTATTATTAAAGACAACTTAAGTGGATTTCTTATCATTTCCCACTCCCAAAAAATAGTGAAGGAAACTAATCAGAAAAAGCAACATATTTTTTCTTTCTTTTATTTAAAATTTTTAGGTTTTTTAAAAGATTTTTATACTAATTTCTTTCTATTTCATACGAGAGTAAAATGGTCATTTCGTAAACATATAAATATAAATATGTGCTTTAAAAAAAATTGATGACAAAATTGTTGCTTTTTATAAAGGTTAGAGACCTCTTGTGAAATTTACGATTTTCTTATATACTCTTAATTAATGTGCATTGTTCCCACTAACCACACATCGTGTGGATTTTTCCAAAAGTATTAGTTTAGCGTGTGGCCTATTTGGATATAATTCTATCTTAATAAATTGAAATAATCAATAAATTAACAAATATATTAAGAAAATGTTTTTAATTTTACTTTTCTAACCATGTCTACTGAGCTCTTTTAGTGTAGATTTAGGAAAAACCGGTTTTCCTATTGGTCTAATTGGCTTGAAAAGATAAAAAGCCACATATATTACTATTTCTACTAATTGTTCCACATTATATATGCACCACTATTAAAATATAAATTTATAAATTAACCGCACACTATTTACAAATATTAACATTATTACTAAAAAATAAGATAAAAAAATAAACAAAGAAAAACCAAAAAGCGTACACCACATTCCATTAATTCATTTCTTACTTTTCTCGGATATTGTACTTTTTCTGCAATTCCTTTCGCATTCTTCTTCATACTTTTCTGAAAATTGATATAAAATCATATGTATGATGCCATATATACATGTGCACTCCACAAGGTTATATATCACCATTTGGTGCCAAAACATATAATATTAGATCGGAAATCTACTTTTCTTCATTTTCTTTCTTTTTTTGTTGCCTTCAATCTATTATTATCCCATTCATTTTCTGTGAGAACATAACCCCCAAGATCCTATTGTAATTATTATAAAATAATATTTTTGTATTAACAATTAAACAGTGATCTTTATTTTCAAAGATTTCGTTATATTCAAATTTCGATATTATAGTAGCTGTTGAAAAAATTGTCATAGACTCATTCCACAAATATTTTCATCTTCATTGCGTAGAGATTTTTGGATATAAAAGTTATTTACTTTTTTTAAAAATTTGTGATTCTGTATTTAAAGATATTGCTTTCAGAGTTTTGTAAGATTTCCGTTTGTGGTGACGGGCGAATGCAAAAAATACAGGTTTGAATTTTTTATTTTTTAAAGTTACAAAAGTGTGATTTATGTAAAAACATAAGTATCAAGGGTTATATAATATAAGTCTTTTACTTATGACCTTCTTACTAAATAAGAAAAATTATTTTAAATTGTGGTGTAATTAATAAGATTGATAGTGTTGATATAACTACCACACATTCAAATGTTGCGTATTACTACTTTTTGACAAAATTGTCCCTCCGTCCTGGTTATTTGGTTCATTTGTCTTTTCAAGAGGATTAAAAACTGTGTTGTAAAAAAACATTTTATGATTTGTATCCTTAATTTGTTCTTATTTAATAAATTAAATTCAAGATTGATAGTTATAATTAAAGTAACAATAGGATAGATAAGTAAATTGATGCAACTTAGATTTTTTTTTTAACAACCAAATTAGATTTTTTTAAAATGTAGAGAGTTGACCATGCATTGGCACATCTGAAAAAATGAGAATGAGACCAAATAATTAGGACATTAATATAATACATTGCACTATCAAATATGCTCTGTCAATAAAGGAAAATTGATTGGCCACGTGGTGTGTACATGTGGCGTGCATCGATACACTCCATATTAGCATGTGGTATATATGGTGTTAAGTCAAGACTACTCTTTCAATTGTTTAATTAATCACCAAGAAGGTGTGTTTCTTCCGTAAATTAATTAGAATTAAGAGTTCGTTTGATTACAAGTAGGTCTGGGCGTTGTTTCATTGGATCTGGTTTTAAAAAAACCAAACTAAACCTAAAACCAATGGGTTTTGAAGAAAATAACCATTCGATTATTTCATAATATTAAAACCAAAGCGAAACCAAACAATTTGATTTTGGTTGGTTTGGTTTGGTCATGATTATATAAATAATTATAAAATATAATTTAATGAGACCATCGACTAAAAGTAAAAAGAGAAAAGTATACATCTTGTAGAAACATTAGCTATACTTAGGGTTTGAATTACATGAATTTAATAGAAATCAATATTTTTTTGGTAACTTTATTCTTTTTAACTTTAAGAATTTGAATTAAATATTAAGTTAATAAATTCAAAATTAAATTATTTAACTTCATTAAGGTTTGATTATTGGTTTTGGAGTGAAACCATAACAAAATGGTTATTCATTTTAATAACTATAACTGTTTAAAAATTTAGAAAAACCAAACCAAACCACTCGATTTTGGTTTGGTTCAGTTAGCTATGATTATTTTGCCCAACCCTAATGCTTGAAAAGAAAATATCTTTCTGTCAATTGAATTACTGATAATTAAATTACATAGAAAATGAATTGCAACGTATTTGATTGGAAATGAAATTTTCGAGCAAACTATAAATTACTTAGAAAACAAAAAACCAACACCCTTATAAGAAAATATTTTCTTTGTTTTCAAAGAAAATGCAGTCATGTAACCAAAAGATGAAAAATTTTTTTTATGAAAAAAAACAGATCAAATGCCTAAATTTTCTATAGAAACATATCGAGCTCCTAGTTTGGAGCCCGACTACCAATCATAGGGGGTCATGTATATTTTAAAATACACTTAGCCTCATTTAATTGGTGATCAAACTCTAAACTCAGAGTTCGATCTATTTTTATAGTCAAACTGATCAAATACCAGAAAAGTATGAATTTAAATGAAAGACCTCATTTTTCCTCGTAATCAAACATAGTCTAGTCCTAAATAGTGCTGCAGTGGTGATGGAGGGGAGGATGCGAAATTGATCTAGTTCATATATATATATATATATATAGTATATTATGACATCACATATTTATGTAGCGTGTAACGAGACATATTATTTAGTTATGATTAATCATATAACTTGCCCTGATACACGTTACGTGATCATGTGATACTATAGTGTGCCATTTATACGGCACGAACGCGACCAGGTGCGGATGGGAGGGGGAGGTGGAGGTGGCCGGCAGAAGTGCCCTGTGAAAGTGATGGTTTTTCTCAATATTCTTGTGAAATTGGAACTACGCCAGGTCTAAAAAAGAGGGCAGTAATTTTTTTTTTTTTCCTTTCCTCCTCTCTTCCCCTTCCCGTAAATTATTATTAGTTCTCATTCTAATGCTCCGGTAGTGGTGGAGGAGAGGATGGGAGGTGATGGCCGGCAAAGGTCCCTGTTAAAGTGAATTACCATTTCCCAAAGATAAAAAATGGAAGAGGATAGTTTTGGCGCTTTTCTCATCACAGTCCAACTATAATAAACATATCCAAAATTTCCCAATAATTTTTGTCTCATCCCAGAGGGAATTATGGACCAGAAAGATGCTATTCCGCCCTTTCGCCCGTGTACTCCGAAGCTCAAAATACCAAGTACCCAACAAAATTGATTCTATTTCACTTGCAGCAGCCAACTCTTCCCATCTTTCTACCTAACAAAGAACCCATTTTTCTGGCTCCTTACTCTAAAGGAACAGTCTTTTCAGTAGTTTGGTATTCTTGTACAGTCACTCTCTTTACTCTATAAACCAGGAGACTTTCCATAGTTTCGAGAAAATAGAATTGGGTTTCTCGCGTATTCACTTTCTTTTCTCTCAGAATGTTTCAATAGTTTCAAGAAACCAGAACTGGAGTTTCTTATTTTTTTTTTCTTGGTAACCGGGCATAGGATATTCAATTGTTACTTGTTAAAACCTTTTCACTGCTAATTGCAAAATGGGTGTTTTGAATGTTGGGGTTTGTAGTTCTCAGCTATTTAGCAACTGCAAGATTTCACCTGCAATCAATCAAAACGTCAAGTATAGGAAAGAGGGAATGCTCTGTTTTGATCCTTTAAAGAGACAAAGCAGTAAGGATGACCAGCTTGAAGGCTTGAAACATGGGTTTTACAGGGCTATCCAAAGAAAAAGAAACCTTTTTAAGTTGAAATCTACGGTGGATGTGGATAGAGTAATGGAGAGTGATAATATCCATATAGGAGGTGATGTGAATGCCAATCTCTATGATGCCATTGTAATAGGATCAGGCATGGGTGGGCTAGTGGCAGCCACACAGCTCGCAGTGAAGAGAGCCAAGGTTTTAGTTCTCGAGAAGTATGTAATTCCTGGAGGGAGTTCCGGTTTTTATGAGAGGGATGGATTCAAATTTGATGTTGGATCATCTGTTATGTTTGGTTTCAGCGATAAGGTTAGTTGCTTTATATATAAATAAGGAATGTACAGTGTGTAAATACTTGTTGAAGACTAAATTTAAATGAACAAAGGTATACTCTCCAACAATCCAACAACTTTTGGATGAAGTGGTGCATTTGGTCCCAGAGCAATAACGTTGGTTATAACAAGTGTTTTTTTTTTTTGAGTAAACGTTGGTTATAACAAGTTATCTATCCAAGTAAATGTATTTCTTTTCTAACAACTAAAACTTTTGAATGAGGTTCTGTAAATGGCCTTAGAGGCTACAAATGTGTTGAAGAGCATTTTATATCAATAAATGTATCCTCTCTCTAATAGCTTAATCTTTTAAATAAGGTGGTTTAATAGTAACAGAGAATGGGGTTCAGTTTTCTTCCATGGCCGCTTCAGATGTTCTCCAATCCATTTATCCAAATGGAATGTTTTTTGATTTATTAGAACAATCTATACAAGTGAATGAAAACTGAATGTTATTTAGATCATTGTTAGAGACCTTCTGTTGGTTTTTGAAATTAAGAATGCAAATAGTAGCTTTAGTATTCTAATTCTAGGTGCTTACTCTTGCATAATTGTCTAAGTTATGTTTGCTTTTGTGCCTTTGGAGATGATGGAGGTGTTAAGAATTAAAATATTGTGTCTTTCTGAACTATTTCCATGTTCATTTTGGTCTGCTTGTTTTTCCCTCCACTCAATTTTTAGATTTAAATCTGTTTTTCATCTTTAGGGAAATCTAAATTTGATTACGCAAGCATTGGCAGCAGTTGGATGTAGGATGCAAGTTATACCTGATCCAACGACAGTTCATTACCATCTACCGAACAGCCTCTCAGTCCGAGTCCACCGAGAATATAATGATTTCATAACTGAACTTGTCAGCAAATTTCCCCACGAAAGAAAAGGGATTCTCCAATTCTACGGAGTCTGCTGGAAGGTATGTGGATTTAGGTGACTACAGCTTCCTGTTGGATCTTCACCTGGATTTAGCAAAATTCATATTGACACTTGAACATGTCTAGGGTAGATCTTCAATGCCTTAAACTCACTGGAACTGAAATCATTAGAGGAGCCAATCTACCTTTTCAATCAGTTTTTCAAGAAGCCCCTGGAATGCCTGACCCTGGGTAACTAATTCCTTCGTTCTTTATATTCTAGCAAGTTAAAATATCATGATGTGAAGAATCATTCTAAGATGCTTATGTGACTTTCTTTGTTTTATCTTTACGGATTTCCTTTAGTTATTTTATTTATTTTCCGATTGCAAGTTTGTGCACATTCAAAGAGTTAAGTCCTTGCATATAACTCAATATGGTAAAGCAGCAAAATGAGCTCGGAATTAGGCCGCTAGAGAACTATATAGAGTATATTGAAAATGATGATTCAACCAGATTAAACAAATCAATTTAATATCAAATAATCACCTAACCTCAAGCTTAGTCCCTTCTTCTTCATAACTTAAATTTTTTGCCATTTGCAATCTAGTGCTGTGACTCCTTTTGTTGATATTTGGAGAGACTTTTATTTTGTAGATATAAATACTGCCTGGTTTTATTTCTGTTTAATGTACGTGCTTATCCAAGGCAAAAAGGTCATCCATAACTATATAGAAATACATCTAACAAACAATGTCGCATATTCTTGTATCAAAAACTTCAAATTTGAGTTTTCCACATTCCATAATATGAAACATATGATCATTTTTAGATTTTAGGCGTCAAGGAAGTTTGAATCTCATATGTTGCTGCCCAAACATCCCAAACCCATTGATAGATGGTGTAGCCTAACAAGTTGGATATCCTTGATCTCATTCTGCTTGCATCATGTTAATTAATGTTGTTAAATATTTATATCATAAGCCACGGCTTGCTTACATCTTTGTTTGATGGATGCTTTTCACTTTCATCTCAGCCTACTATTTACCTCAGAATGTTGGTGGCATAGCTCGAAATTTTATAAAGGATCCTGAGTTGCTATCCTTTGTCGATGCAGAGGTGGGCATTTAAACAGATGATCTTAGTTCTGAATTTTTGTACCAAGGGATCCATGACTTGTCTTTATCAAATCTCTTCTATTGGTTTTATTGGCAGTGTTTCATTGTGAGTACAGTGAATTCTATGCAGACACCAATGATCAATGCAGCGATGGTAATCTTTTTCATGCACATGCCGGTGTTCTATTTGCAATTTTATATCCTTTTCTTCCATTTACTGATTTCATTCATCTGCTGTTTCCTCAACATACTTTACTTTAGGTTCTGTGTGACAGGCATTTTGGTGGAATCAACTATCCTCTTGGTGGAGTTGGAGAAATTGCGAAGGCGCTAGCAAAAGGGTTGGTTAATCAGGGGAGTGAGATACTTTACAAAGCAAATGTAACAAACATCATACTTAAAGATGGAAAAGCTGTGAGTTTAAGTGATATTCCTTTCCTCTTTTGGCAGTAATTTCCATGCCTTTGTTGATCTCTTAAAGTGTGAAAAGATAGATACCTCATGCCACTTTACCATGTAGGTAGGGGTGAAGTTGTCAGATGGAAGGCAGTTTTATGCTAAAACTATAATATCAAATGCCACTAGATGGGATACTTTTGGTTAGTTCTCAGAAGCATTCCAGATATCATGAAATATTTGGACATGTTGAGCACTTCTTTTTTAATGCACACGTTCCTTTTATGTCAATAAATCATTATATTGAATCATATATTTTTAGGCAAGCTCCTGAAAAAGGAAGATCTTCCTGAAGAGGAAGAAAGATTCCAAAAAGCATATGTGAAAGCACCATCTTTTCTTTCTATTCACATGGGGGTCAAAGCTGATGTTTTGCCACCAGACACAGATTGCCACCATTTCATCCTTGAGGTACTATGGCGACTTTTTAGAATTTGAAAGGGTGATTTTTAATTGTTCTCTTTCTTTCATTTTTTTCCTAGGTGGAGTTATTTTTTTGTTTTTCGTTGGGTGTGTAGGATGACTGGAATAACCTAGAGATGTCATATGGGAGTATATTCTTGAGCATCCCAACTGTTCTTGATTCGTCTTTAGCTCCAGAAGGGAACCATATTCTTCACATATTTACAACTTCCTCCATAGAGGACTGGGAGGTGTGTTTACTCATATTTATTGTAAAAATCTCATCTTTTATTATCAATCATGTCATCCTTGTTTAGTTTTCCAGGAAAAAATAAACTATTCTAACAGCATTTCACTTCAGGGTCTCCCTCGAAAAGATTACGAGACCAACAAGGAACTTGTGGCAGAAAAAATAATTAACAGACTTGAGAAGAAACTCCTCCCAGGGCTTAAGTCATCCATTGTTTTTAAGGAGGTACTAATCACAAATTCCACCCTGATGCTCGTATAGAAGTTAACAATTTGAAAACTTCAAAACCAGATGAATTCATGTAATGCCTGTTCAAATTAAGCAAAACCATATGGTGTTTCCAATTATGCAGGTAGGAACACCGAAGACACACAGACGGTACCTGGCTCGTGATAGTGGAACCTATGGACCAATACCACGTCAAATTCCAAAGGGCTTATTAGGAATGCCATTCAACACAACTGTATGGAATCACCTGTTACTATTGTTTTTGTACTCAGCACTTCTCAGAAGCACTCATGCTATGGCTTTTGCAGGCTATTAATGGTCTATATTGTGTGGGAGACAGCTGCTTTCCAGGGCAAGGCGTTATAGCAGTAGCCTTTTCGGGTGTGATGTGTGCACATCGAGTAGCTGCTGATTTAGGTAAGATCGTGTAAGTGTCATTTTCGAGTTTGACTAGGATCGTCTAAATATCATCTTTGAGGCTTGGAGTGAGTTTTTTTTGGGGATTATCAGCACAAAGCATTTTTTGACCTTTTTTCTTTAGCCAGTAAGTTTGCCTTTTTGTTAGGCTTAACTATGCATGACGCACCTGAACCTCTTTTCAGGCGTTTCAAGATATCCTGGTCAAATCAAATTCACTATGGCTTACAAAAATTTAGCTGCTTTCCAAGTATGGTATAATAAATGGTTTTCTTTCCTTTGTCATTTCTATTAGGGTTCGAGAAGAAAAATCCAATACTGGATACTGCTCTACTTGGAGTACTAGGTTGGTTAAGGAGACTTGCCTGAGAAGATCAATGCCGAACATCTTAGGGAAATCATGACTGATCAACAGTGAAAGAGAAATATGTGATCTAAATATCAGAACGAGGAATGAGATCTTGAAGGACGGCTTGTTTTTCACTTTTCTGTTTCTTTTCAGGGAAAGTCACTAGAGGAAATTTGAAACAGATGAAGGTTCTGATGTATTCTCTCCTTGAACTGTGTGTCGTCAGTCTCAATATTTTTGCCAAAATGTGGGAAAAAGTACTAGTGATATGTAGTAGAAGCATAAATAGATAATTGTCTACCTTGAAATGCCGTCAGATGCCAACCTTTCATCAGCTGGAAGAATGAAACTAACAGCTGTGAGGTACACTTACCAAGAAAACTGTACCACCCTGGGCTAATTATCGTAACAGATTCTGAACAAATATCCTCCCAACTTCGTCGCGTCATTGAGGAGATGATCTTAAATGGCTCACCAATCACAATTATGTTCGCATAAATTTCAAATGAAACAAATCCAAAATCATTCTAGGTACAAGATAAAAAGCAGTACAACAGAGCAAGTTAAAGTAGCATCCCAAGATTTGTCAGCATGAAGTGCAAAACAATACCGCAATGCTAAATTAAGGAACGTTATGCGCTCTCTTGATTGAGGAAATCATATACGTATATGTAATGTAATACACAAAAGGGAAAGCACCCCTGAGCCAAATAAGCATGAACACACAGAAACAATGTGAGCTGACCAACCAATAAAATGTAGCCTATACCGACTAGTGGAATTTAAGCACCCTTCAAACGACTTGATTCCACAGCAACAACGAACCAGAAGATATACGTAACCCGAAGATAGCGTAATTAGAATATCATCTCACAGCATGTTTGATAAGGTAGACATGGCCGCACCCAACATTACTAAAAAGGAAAAAAGCTGAAGCTTTATTGATGATAACGCCAAGCCCCATATATTTCCTCCACGTTCAAATTAATGAACGTAAGTGGCTCCAGCTATGATTATGTGATCACAGAGCTGGGTATCAGTTTTTCACTTGTATGCTTGAAAGACACCTCCATCTGCAGACGATGACCCCTGACTAGGAGCAATTGCAAGCCTGCATTGTCGGCTGGTAACCGGAATGCGTATCTAAAATCATAAGAAAAGATATTTTACACAAGGGCATATTTTCTTCATCGGCTTCAGAAAGAATTTCTACTTGCAATAAATCAAAAATGAGATGGCATAATTTTTATAGGCATTGTCATACGAGTGAGTACCCATCCTGTGTATAATCATCTCACCCAGTTATTATTCCTACCCAGGGAGAAAGGGATATAGGTCAAGGTTTGTCTGCTAGCCACATATTTCAGAGCTGAGTCCAATTCTAAAATAGGTCTGAGTACCAGTACCCTGGAGTCTTGACACATGCTGCCATGTTCGAGGGTCAAAATTTTGAATTCTAAATCCTTTTATAAACGGCTGCCAAACAGATATATAGCTGCCCTTCTAGATCCTGACTTACAAATTCTTCTAGTCAAATGCATAATGAAAGTCAATGTTTGTTAAGTAAAAATATGGAGAATAAAATATTTCACAGTTACTCTAGTTGACCAGCTTAAAAATTTTTTTCCAGCGGTCATACAAATAAAGCTACCACAGAGTTAAATAAAGATATACTCACCTGCATCTGCGGGCCTTTCTTCTCCACAGAACAAAGGACATGAGCCACTGAAAATAAACATCTAGATAATACACAGTAAGCAATTACCCAGTTATGAAACAGATTTCCAGTGTCTCTATAAGGAAAATTTCTGAAACTATAGCAGCGTAAGCATTTGACATGATCAAACTGATTGGGAAATTGCAGAACATAAGATAAAACTTAAGGCGCGTTAATTGCAAGATAAGATAATCTGGAACGGATTTTGCTTTCATTCTTTAGGTAAATTAGAGAAAGTATTCATATAATGGTTTTAAAATGGAACTGCATGGAAATCAGAATCACACGTTGTAGGGTAAAAAGGTTATGTGCGGAGAGCAGAATCAGAGTACCGCATAAAGAACTCCAATAAGGATAACAACAAACTAACAACATAACAAGACCAAATATAACTGAGAGCATAAATATGACACATAGGAAATCTAGAAAGATATATTTCATAAAGCTATTTAATCGACATATATTCAAGCTTTTAACCAATTTAACAGGATCAAAAGCGCCAGTAATGCACAGTAAGCTTGATTAGAACTGCTGAAAGTGCAGTGGGGGGATGAAGTCAGCACACAAGTCATAATTGGGCGAATTGGACGAATTAATAATCAATTTGATCCCATTAGGGTTAAATGAAAAATGATGGACAATAAGAATATCATTACCTTGAATATTGCCAAATAGGAAAACCTTCCGGCAATTGGTGAGTTCTTCACGTGCATCCTCATCTCTTGTGTCATTCCTTTGCATAAGTTCTGAGCTATCTCCTTCAACAACACAAGTTGTGCTTTTTCAGTCCCAACAGAAATAATTGCCTGTCTCATTGTTTCTCTATCAGCTTCGAGAGCATGAAGCCGAGCATAAAGCTTCTGGATCTCTACATCTCTGAATTCCGAGTAATTGAGGGACTCTCTTGGGGTTGTCATATCATCATCCTCTAATCCAACAGGCACATTTGGCTCCACCCAATCACTACATGGAGCCTCCTGGTGAACAGAAACAATTGTATAAACTCTGTCGCTCATGTCATCTCCAACTTCAGGTGCATTATCCACTTTTCTCAAATTGGAAGTCTCCTCCGTCTGTGAAAAACTGTGCTGCTTAAAACTTCCACCAAGCTTTGGAGAATTTGTAGCAGAATCTAGACCAAAATCTTTACTTGTCTCAAATAAGCAATTTGAATTGTCATTTGAGAATTTTCTTGAATGTCTTGGTCGCCTCGGGGACTCACCTTCTATCACATTTTCAAGCATATTTTTGGCACCAACATGTTCCCCTTCAGACTGAATGTTCTTAGGACTTCTTTCCAATTGATCGATTCGGTTTTCCAAATCCTTCAGTTGAATCTGAGAACGTGGTGTTTCCTCAAATGCATATTTAGCGATATCAGCAGCTTCATCATCGCCAGTAGGATGAGCCTGGGACTCATTAAAGTTGCACTTCAGAGGAGGGTAAATCTTGTAAGGGGGGAATTCAAATTGCCCATCGAGGTTCTCAGTCATACTATTGTTCCGGCTCATGCTATCATCTCCATCAGCTTCAGCCTCAGTCAGGCCATAACTCATCATCCTATGCTTATAGGCCTGCACTTCACACGTAAACGATTGAATGGACTGCTCCCTCTTATACAATAAGTCCTCCAACGCCATTATTTCCTGCTGATCATGCACCATTTTCTCTTCTGCAAACCTCTTAAACTGCCTTGCCTCCATCTGAATCTCTGCCTTCTCCCTCTGCAACCTCAGAATCATAGACATGGCCTCACTAGCAGCTGAAGAGGCCGCATTCCTCTCCTCCTCCAGCTCAGCAATGAGGTCCTGAATGGTCTGCTGCTGGCTGCCGACAGTTTCACGCAATGCCTCGCATTCGTTCTCAATTTCCACACGAGCATTCTGTGGTAAAATGAGTCCTGGGACTGTGAAGTGGTTCTCTTCTTTGAATTCATCAAGTTTTCGTTTGACAGATCGAAGGTCGGCGCCAGAAAACGACCTGTCAATCATCGAACAGCTACATCCACAGTCGCAACATTCAACCAGGTTAATTGATGGGGGCATGTCCTCAGAATCCATTTTCCAATACGCATTCACTAAATCCAAACACCCGATTCAAATTGAACACTCCAAGAAGGTTTTCATAAAAGCAAACGCTTCCAGACCTCCCTCTGTAAGTATCAACAAATTCCCTCAAGACGATTTGTATAAATTTCCTCTTCTTCCTCCAACCCTTCCATCACCACTGCTTTCACCAACATCTTGCAGCAAAAATAATATCCTGCAAAGAAAATTAACCAAAAAAAAAAAAAAACCCTTCAATTGCAGCAACTCTAAGAATTTCACAATATTATCATTACCGTATGCAAACATCACCTAAAAAAACAAACGAGCAGGTGAGTTCATAAATTACCTCGATACTCGACGGAAGGCGAAACTAGTTGGGAATATCCAGGTGAATGTTCCCAGAATATTTGGGGATTCTGGGAACGATATTTTTGTTGGATAAACTGAACGATGCTCAGTCGTATCCAAATTTCCCCTGGAAATCGAAGCTTGAGGGAAGAAAAGGGAGGGAAAGGGAAATGTTAAACTTGGAGAGATAGGTGGAGAAGAAATAAAACTGAAACGCTAGATTTTTCGTATGATTTTTGGGTTTTACGCCTACTTTTGCGTCAAAATTGACGGTGTTTATTTAGAGAAAAAGACGACAGGCGGTGAGAGAGAGAGAGACGGAATTGCCAGTTTATCCGGGGATGAAATTAGAAAGACAAGGGTCCGTTTGGCCATAATTCGTCCTCATTGTAATTTTTCTTAGTTCAAATAAGTTCACATTTGTTGCTTGAAGGGGGGGGGGGGAAATGCCATACATTTGTTTTTATTGTGCGAATGTGTATGTATATTCAACAATTATCTACAAGCTAAACCTTGCGACAAAATTAAGGGCAATTTCCAATGAGAAACTCAATAAAGAGAAGTCGGATATGATGTATTAGAATAATTTTATGGTTTAACAAAGAGGTTCATATAATGGTATCAACCTCATAATTTATACTTTTCATATGCTTAATCAAGTGGTGGATCAAAAAATAAATAAAACCAGCCTCACGATGGGTTTCATCTCGAGCAAAGAACGAGTGCACCTCATTGTTTAGCTCGATCCAACTACACCCGGTTTCTTTCGCCACCCCGTTTTTCTCCATTTTCTCCCTCACCCTCTTTACATCAGTCCACATGCTTTTAGATGCAAAGAGATTTGAGAGCAATGTGTATGAACCACTATCCTTTGGATCAAGCAAAATGGCCTGTTCAGCAGCATATTCAGCCAATTCTACATTACCAGCCACTCCACATGCACTGAGAAAACTCTTCCAAACTATAGCTTTTGCCACTATTGGCATTTTCTCGATATACGCCTTTGCTTCATACAACTTACCAGCTCGACCCAAGAGAGAAACCATGCAAGTATAGTGTTCAGTACCTGGCTCAATCCCAAAGCTAGACATGGAGTTGAAGTAATGAAATCCTTCGGCTAAAAGCCCCCTATGTGCACATGCTGACAGCACACCAACAAATGAGATATAGTTGGGTTGCATTCCTGAGTTTTTCATTTGCTCGAAAATGTTAAGAGCTTTCTCTGCATCCCCATGGTACGCATACATTGATAAAACTGAATTCCAACACGCAATGTCTTTATGAATGCTAAAATCGAAAATCTTTCTTGCTGCTTCTATGCTTCCACATTTTGCATACATATCAACAAGCGCATTTGTAACAAATGGATCAGAGTCGAGACCCAACTTTATTGTTTGGTTGTGGAGCTGATGGCCGTGTAGGAGACTTGCTTGATTGCTAGATGCCATTAAGATGGCAAGGAAAGTGAACTTATTTGGTATTTCATTCTCATGCTGTAGTTCTAGGTAGAGCCTAAGAGCCTCCTCATATTTTGATTGGCTTGTATAGCCAAAAAGCATAGTATTCCATATTACAATGTCTCTGTCGCTGATTTCTTCAAGTATTAGCCTTGCATCTTCAAGATATGAACACTTTGCGTAAATATCTATCAAGCCACTTCCAGCAACTATGTCGAAACAGAACCCAAACTTAATAATGAGGCAGTGAAGTTGCCTGCAGACTTCCAATGCTATTTGTGAAGATGATATTCCAAGAAGACTAACAAAGGTTGATAGACTAGGCGAAATAGAATTATGCCTCATCTTGTTGAAGAGGTTAAGTGCCTCGTACAAATTTCCTTGTCTCAAGTATCCCTCTATCATCACATTATAAGAAACTACATTGTCATTTTCCGAGGCATGAAATACTTTCTCAGCATCAATCAAGGAGTCAGATTTTGAGTACATATCAATCAAGCTGTTTCTCACGAATTCCTCAGTGTCAAGATTGGTCTTCACTGTATAAGCATGGATTTCTCTACCTGGCTCTAAAGCCCCAAGAGAACCACAAGAACTGAGGACACTAGTGCAAGCGAATCTATCTGGTTTCCAACCCAAGCTGTTCATATCTGCAAGCAGTTTCATGGCCTCTGCATCAAAGCCACTCTGCATATACCCAGAAATCATTGTAGTCCATGAAATAACATCCTTAACCACCATTTGACGAAAAACTTTCTGCCCAGATTTCAATTCACCACACTTTATATAGAAATCCATAGTTATGTTATTGAGTGAAACATCGATGTTCCCTTCCCTCCTAAGCACATAAGCATGAATTTGCTTTCCCCCTTCAAGAAACTCGAGCATTGAACATGCAATCAAAACACTAGAAATCGCATATTTATCGGGGATAACATCAGTTCTGATCATATGCTTGAACAAATCCAATGAAACATCTCCCTTTCCACTTTTGGCAAACCCCATTAGAATCACAGTCCACATCACCACATTTTTCAATTTCATGTCATCAAAAACCAAACTTGCTGACTCCAAGTCACCAGTTTTTGAATAAAAATCAATCAGACAAGCAGCCACATGGGCATTTTGGTCTGAACCAGCCTTGATAACAAGACCATGCAAGCACATCCCATTTTCAACATTACACAATTGAGTACAAGATCGAAATACACTAGCTAAAATGTACTCATTACGGCTCTGATTGCTAGTTTTCCTGTACTCCCGAAACAATATCAAGGCTTCTTCACTATACTCCTCCTGAGCATATGCAGAAATCATCGTAGACCAAGTAACTAAATTCCTTTCAGGCATTCTATCAAACAGATAACGAGCAGACAGTACTGAACCCCATTTCGAGTACAGGGAAATAAGAACATTACTAAGAAACACATTAGACTCAAATCCGCATACAATAATTTGGGCATGGACTGTTTTATAGTACACAATCGAATTATTGCTTGTTTGGGGTGGTGAAAGTAAAAGCTTGCCCAAATATTTTCTGTGGGCTTGTCTATTGTGTGTTGGAACAACGCCATGCTTTTCAGCATCCGGAAATGGACATGATAGTGTGGAAAATGATTTGGAAAATGGGTGCTTCGGAGTTTTAGCTTGAGACTTTATGTGCAGCTTAGACAAATAGTTTCTCGTGCATAGTGGTCGCATTGAATGTAATCGTGCACGATATACAGCCTTCTTCTCAAAAAGACTTGAGAGGAGATCCTCATTAACAGTGTTTGAAGAGGTTTAAGTAGATTTAGGAACTTGATAAAGAGGAAAGGATCGATCAACACTTCCTAATAATTCATATATAGCAATTAATAGCTTGTGAACAAATTTCAGGTTCTTGAACTGAGACTGATCAAGTAGCCGGGGCGTGAGACGTGCCCAACTGCACTACTGATACTGGACCGCCCAACTCAGTTTACAGGCATATGCACATCACAGCTCCATTTTTTCCCCACTTACGATCTAATTGCCTCCGCAACAATAACTAGTTGCAATATAATTACATAACTTTTGAGAGAGACATAAGGAACTTAATACAGGCGGTATATTTAGCTTCAGAAGAAATGTATACAAACTCAAGAATAAGATACAGCCGGAAGTGGAATACTATTCCAAATCCAGAAAAGACGTTTTCTTTTAATACAATTAACACAGAGTTTACACAATCATTCGGATTTTAGCACAATACAAGAACTGCAACCATAGTGGTCGAGAATGAAGTTGAAACAGTAATTCACAAGAAGAAAAACCTAAGTAAACCCACTTAGAAGAATTTGTTGTATTGACTGGTGAGAGAATCCTTGAGATTTGAATACAGGCCATAAAGGGAGTACTGACGAAGATTCTGAACTTCATACCAAGAATTAAAGATTGAATCATGCTTATCTGTGCCGGAAAATGTAAGTTGGATACCAAGGCTACAATCTACATTACCGCTGCCTCGGTTTTTGCAGTTGTTGGTTCTAATTGCGCAATCTTGATTGTTAAGACAAACAAAGTTAGAATTGCCTGGGCAAGAACGGCAGCCATCTCTTTTCCAGTACAAGTTTTGAAGCCTGCCCTTTTTGAATTCGAGAACCTAAATTGACATGAAAACAATCTAGTTGGATGCATAGTGAATTCCGAATAGGTTAGAAACGGCAGGCTAATAATTATCCTCTTACCAGAGTAAAACTGGTTACGATGTATGTATTGTTTGCAACAAAAGCAGGAATGGACCTGGCAGCATATTTTCGACCAGCAAATGCAACCATATAACCTCCAAAAGTATCCTGAGATGTTCAAAATATACAGCAGATTAGATCAATGCAGAATTTATCTTCGGATTAATTGAGTTGATGAGCAGTACATTTTGTTCGAACTCAATATCCCTATTGACATGTTTGTCTAATCCCCAAATTCACCCTCAAAATTCAAAAATACGTGTTTCTTTCTATTGGTAGAGTTGAGCTACCTAATTCGATTGTTGATATTAATTTCATTAAATTGTTCAGGTTCTCATTTTCCTACTCTTTAGGCATCATCCTGTTTTTCTGTTACCGTTCATGTATGGTTGACTCATTCCAAGTCAAGGCACCTAAGTGCCTTCAGGTAAGTCTAGGTGCAACAATTTCATATAGGACCTGAATGCTTAAGCTTTTAGTGCTATACTTGTCAAGAATTGCAATCATTTTCTGGAACCATCTTAAAACACAATTCCAGAAAACATATATGAGAGAACTGTATGCGTTTAACTGAAGAGCCAATGAACACCATTGCTATCTACTCCTACATGTATAGTCCACCTTCCCCATAAGACTTCAGCTTTCTGGTGATAGAGGAATAGTGAATATAAAAGGCAATTAACACTATATTTCTCTCCTCTTTATTTTCTGCCTTTTCACATTGTCTTTATGTTTTTGTTTCTTCTTGTAGACCATTCCTTCAATGGAAACAAAAACGAGTATAATTTTTGCAAAAAACACTTCACGACGCTCTTCCGATCTTTTAGATTTTTTACTCAGTGTTGAATCTTGTTTCATGTGATTACTAGTTTGTTCCTTTATTCCTTTGAGGTTTTTAATTTCTTTTTTTAAATACAAATAGAAAATGCTCTTCCGATCTCGTCCTCAGGCCCAAAAGTAGTGATCACTCCAAAGCTCATTTCCTCCCATTTCATTTGTATTTTAAACAAAAATTGAAACCTGACAGGGGTCTATTGTTTTATACTTAATTGGTCTATTTATGCTTATAGTGGCAACTTAAACTTTGAAGATCGGAAGAGCAATGGTCCATCATAATGTTGAAGATGGCTTATTATCTATTTAATGAGCATAAATTTTCTTTTTCTTGGTTTTCTAATTCATTGATCTATGTTGAATCTTAGGCATAAAGCACTTTGATGCTTATGGCAGAGCATAAGGAGGTGAAGTACCTCAATACCTTAGCAAGCCTTTTTATATGCTATTCCAGGAAATGTAACCAAACTAGTTTGGATATCTGGGCTGCTAAGACCTCATCTACTAATAATGGAAAACTACAAGGATCGAAATGCAGGAAAAATTGTCCCATCTAGAGAACTAGCATATGCATGTTAGGTAACCTGTGGGTCTTCCAACATAATGAGACCCCTTGCATTAAAGCAACAGTCACAACCCTGGCTCTTTGTGCTTTGTACGTATGATCGGGTGTTATCTCCCCACCAGGTCAGTGACGATTGGGGCTTTGAATTGGCGTTAGGTAAAAGCAGTTTATCATACTTCACTAAACTAGGGGAAAGCAGCATTTCTTTGATAAGGAACCGGAAACTTCTTTTTTGGGGGGAGGATGGTGTTGAATGTTGTCTAATGATCTGAATTCGGTGACATGTACCCGTTCTACTTTCTAAGTTCAAATTTGCCATCAATCCTTAGCCCAGAAGAAAGACTGACAAGATGCCCATAAGACTTCAGCATTAAGGCTTTCCACGATATGGAGCAAATACAGTCCCATCTAAGATCTTAAAACCCGAAAACCCACTCTGGAGGAACGAGGATAAGAGTGCACCAAAGTTGAAGATATATGATGAGTTTAAACACCATTTGATAATGTCTCATAAACATCTATTTTTACACCTCTTGCTCTAAAGCATATATCCTTCAGCTAATATGTGATCCACCTCTTGTCTTCAGGAGTGCAGGTCTACAACATATTTTTAAAATTTGACAATTTTACATATTTTTGGAATGTTTTAGACAATTGGGGAAAAAAATAATAATAAAAAAAATAAAAAGATAAAAAAGACGCAAATAACACTGTTGATCTTACCCTTGATGCACCTACCACGGAATCCAGCATCCACCAAATCCACAATGTAACTGGAGAAGGATAGTTTCTTATCATAGTGGGGTAAATGTAATTGCCATTGCAAAAGGAAAGATCCATCCTGTTCTTAAGTAACCCAAATGTCTTTAATCCCTGATTTTTCCCGTTCTCTCCTAAATCCCCAGCTACTAAAAAATCACTTCTTTCCATTTTGCCAATTACCACGCCAAAAAAATAAAATAAAGTGAAAGAAATGGAAATCCCAAGAGAAAAGGTCCAGTATTCCATAATTTACAACCACTTATGCACAACGGTAATCTACCTTTCTTTTCCAATAAATTATAAATTTATGAATTTCCTATTTCATAAAAAGTGGGTGAAATTGAGTAGGATTAGAAGAAGGCAGCACGAATTATAGGGTTGAAATTTGATCAATTTATAATTTTAATATAAAACAATTAACATGAAAATATAAAATAGAAGCAGCCGTACCGGAAAGAAGTTCGATGTGTTGATAGTCAGCAGGGAGATCTCATCAACTTTGGGGCGGAAAACGGCGAGCTGCGAGTTGGATAGCGAGAGACGATGGTCACACGGCGAAAGCTGGACGGTATTGTTATAGAAGAAAGCCGTCCTTGAAGCAAACGCGATGCCGAGCGTGAACCCGTCCTTCCTCTGTACCTTCGCATCGTTGCAGGGAGAATACACGTTATTCGTGTCAGTTCTTGAATCGACTGTGAATAGCAGAGTTGATAGGAGGATCAACAAGGAGATTGCTGGAATTGAGAGCTTCCGAATCGCCATTTTTGCTGGGGGGAAGCGTGACGCGTGAGGGTCTGGTTCCGAACTCCGACCATGGGTTGGAATTTGGAAATTCATTTTACCTATTGGTAATCAAACTTTTAGAATGTGAACACATTAGTCAGTCAACAGTGGAATTTTAGCTGTACCGTTTAGCCAAATTACTACGGAAAATAAAGTGTTCTAAGAAAATATAGAGGCGTGAAAAAGTAACGTGGCCAAACATTGAATTGAGAGCATGTTGAGACACATCAATGTGTGATAAAAACAGAAATATCTTATAATAAAACACAAGATGTGGTGTACTAGACATATTCTTAGTACTCTACCTACACTATTTTTCGTAGCCAAATGAAGAACTAACATGTAGACTATACGGTCTATTTTATGGTTAAACAATACATGTGAGTTTTTCATTAACCAGAGTACTGAGCTTTCGATATTCTTATAGTATCAAAAATTTTTTCGTACAATATAAGTAGGCTTAAACATATGCTTATACTGCATTTTAGAAGAAATATATTCCTATCACTTATCATATTGTAAATGTTATTTTACAAAGTAGCATTACTCATTGTCAAGTGACCATTACTTTTGCTAAATAAGCAAATTTCCCACCACATAGGTTATCAAATTTGTTACATTGACCAAGGGACATAGACAAAAATAACTTTGTAAATTTACATAGGTAATAAGCTAATTGAAGTAACTTTGTAGATTTACATAGATGATAACCCTAATTGAAATAACTTTGTAAGTTTGGTGATCTTGTATGCTTTAGTAAATGGTTTACTAAAGGGTTTGATAAGCAAGAAAGCATTTAATGCATTTTGAAATAATTCGGAGGTAGAATGGTTATTCTTCATAGTTGTATTGTATAAGGTCTTGAACCTTTGATTTCTAGAAATTTTGTTCTTACAATATGAATAAGGATGCAATTATTCAGAGTCACTTAAAATTTAATTTATGTCGTTATTCACAAAAATTGATAATAATAATAATTAAATAATATAACCATTGTTTTTTTTTTGAAACAATAATACAACCATCATGGTTTGCTATAATAATAAAAGAAAATAAGTAAATAAAAATTATTCACTACTGTGTAATTAAAATTCAAAAGAAAAGAGAAAAGACTGAAATTTAGGTTTACATAATAATAATGTACCTTTCAAAAATAATAATAATAATATTTATTATATAATACAATTAAAATTTTTGTATAGTAGTAAAAAAATCGAAGTGAACACGTATGTATTCAAATATAAAAAAATAGTGATATATAAGTTTGCAAAATAAAATAGTGATATATAAATAAAAAAAATTTCATCTTCGTCCCCAACTTCGGAAAAAAGCCCAGTACTCCACGAGTAATGAGCACTCAGTACTCTTGACCAATAAGGGGCCTATATGTGATATTCAAGGCTCAAATTAAATAACAGATTAAGCTCCTTGAATCCACATGCAGATTCATGATTGGTCAGAAGTACCGAGCAGTAATCCTAGAGTAATGGACTTTTTTCCACCAACTCCCACCATATTGGCTTAGAGCATTTCCAAGACAAACGTATATTTTACGTATCTATCTATCTATCTATCTATCTATCTCTCCCTCTCCTATCTACTCACCCTAAGACTACACATTTGCATTGGAGATATTCTTAGCTAATTTAGCATTCAGATGTATGTATTTCCTAGTATGCTTTTACAAAATTTTTTACAAAATATGATAAATTCACTATATTACTCTTAAATTTTCTCTTATTACACAATGTACATGGGTAGACACTGAAATCACCATATTTTGTAAAATACTTACAAATAGCGTTTTCTATATTAGTTTGCTTTCATTTTAGAAGCCTAAGACTCTCAAGGGGTTGGCCCCCACCATGCAAGGATGCCAACTATGTGGCATATATCGATATATGTCCGTATACGATGAGGTGTCATAACTGAATCAATGAGGATTTTTTTTTTTTGGCTGCTAAACCAATGAGAAAACTTTATTACTCTTATAAGAATTGGTATAAGAACCCTAGTTTGCCTCCACTCTTAAGAATTTGATTCTTCTCCCTTACAATCACGTTGTAATATGAAGAAATGGTAAAACAGTGGAGGACCCTTCTTAGTTCATTTTTGAAGTGTTTATTTATTACGAGACAAATCACAAACCATCATACCCACTTCCTGACCCAACGTCGGAACGGAAGTAGTTTCTCTTTAGTTCATTTTTGGACGCATTTATTGGGAGAGAAATCACCACAGCCACTTGCTGCCCTTTTTGTTGAAATTGAGATTTTCCTCGGCTTTCTGGCATGCCGTAGTGTTTGCATGGTAGATGAGACATAGATATGATCGTAATGTTTTACGTCAGATTACCGTCCAATAAGAAAAAGAGAAATGCTAGATGGACACCTTCTATAGACACTTTATTAGACACTTGGTGAGATATCACGCGTATTGAAGAGTGATGAGTGTTTAAATTTGAATTTATCGCGAGAAATTGACAAAATTGAAAATTCCAATCGTTCCCAAACCCCGAAACCCAAATTTCTTCATTCCTTGAAACCAAAATATTGTAGACCCAAAACCCACGAATGTTTTCCAAAAAAATTGAATTTTTTCTACAAGAATAGCCCAAAGGCAAACATATTTCGCCTGGGCACAACAAATCAAAGTTGGTATTGGAGGATTGAAGCTCAAAAAGGATTCGAAATCGAAGGAAAATTTATGTTTAAAGATAGGATGAGCAGCTCGAATCCACAAGCAATTAACGGGGTTCGAAGCTGAAAGAGAAGTACGTCATTATCCCTGTATGACAATGGTCGACCCACCAAGAATGGGTAAGTTATAAACTATTCATTGTCATCAATGGAATAGGAATTTGCAGGTTTTTTTTTTTTTTGAATTTTTATCTTTTCATTGTATTTTTTTCTTCTTCTTTCTGTGCATGAGAATAAGTCAATGAAGAAATTTTGTTTATACTGATATTGACATAAGAGATATGCTGAATCTAAGTTCTACTTTTATAGGGGAAGTTGCTTGGTTAATCTGCATTATAGATGACTTTAATCTCAAAAGTTAAAAAAGAAAGAAATTTATTTTGTTCATACATAACAGAGTTTAGGAAAAGAAATTCAAAAAGTAAAATCTATGAATCAAAAAATTTGCTCAAAAATGTTTCGTTTTTGACGAACTAATAGTTTCTGCCTCGCTACGTAGGTGATCACACTTTGGGCAACATTGGGTTAGTCGAGAATGATGTAGTCATGGCTGAGGATGATGATGAGAGTAATGAGGATGGGAATGACATAACTTTGCTCGAGGATGGTAAGGAATGCAACAATGTATTATCCGAAAACTATTTTACTTTTAACAACAAGGCAATGAATGGAGGTGATTTGCTTGTCCCTAAGGTGGGGATGAAATTTAAGTATGACAGTGAGGTTTTTGAATTTTATAAACAATATGCATATAGTGTCAGTTTCCCTGTTAAAAAGAGGAATACCAGGAAGGGCTTGATGGACAAGTTAACTATTTATTGCTCACTTGTAGCCTATATGGTAATAGACTTGCTGAGACAAGCACTACTGAGAAGCCTCAACCTACCATTCAAATTGGTTGTGGTGCAAGACTAATAGCTTGCCTAGATACTGTAGGTATTTGGCGTTTAAGTACAGTTGAGCTTCAACATAACCATAAAAAAAGTCCACCCAAATCTAGATTATATCGATGCAATCGGCAAATTCCTGAACCTGTGAAACGGAAGCTATTTTTAAATGACATAGCTGGGATTCAAATGCACAAAAGTTTCGACTCATCAGCTGTTGAAGCGGGGGGCTTTGAGAAAATGACATTTGTAGAAAACGATTGCAGAAACTATATAGACAAGGTAAGGAAGTTAAGGCTAGGTGAAGGTGATCCAGTTGCTCTTATGAGTTATTTCTCTAAGATGCAATCTACCTGTCTGGGGTTTTACTTTTCTGTGGACTTGGATAATGATGATCGATTAAGGAATGTATTTTGGGTTGACAACTGTTGTAGTGGGGCCTACAAAGAGTTCGGTGATGTTGTATCATTTGACACGACCTACTTGACAAACAAGTACTTAATGCCGTTTGTACCTTTTGCTGGGGTGAATCACCATGGATAGTCTATACTCTTTGGTTGTGGGTTAATTTTTAATGAAGACACTGACCCTTTTGTTTGGTTGTTTAAGACATGGCTCGAATGCATGGAACACAAACCTCCTATGGGCATAATCACTGATCAGTGCAGAGCCATGCAAAAAGCAATAGCAATAGTATTTCCGACTACCAAACATAGATGGTGTTTGTGACATATAATGAAGAAACTACCGGAGAAAATTGGGGGACACCAGGACAAGGATGTCATAATCCTTGACATGCAAGATGCTGTCTATGACTTTTGAACGGCAGAAGAGTTTGAAATTGGATGGAATCTAATAGCTTTGCAGGATGACCTTCTTGACCACAAATGGTTCTCTCGCCTATTCAATGAAAGACATCGTTGGGGTTTCTAGTTACTTAAAGACTAGTTTTTGGGTAGGGATGTCAACTACCTAATGTAGTGAGAGTATGAATGCGTTCTTTGATGGGTTTGTGCATTCTAAGACCACATTGAAGCAGTTTGTAGAGCAATATGAGTGTGCTCTTCAGAGTAGGGCTGAAAAAGAGTTCCAGGAAGACTTCAGATGTTTCTCATCAGTAGTCCCATGCAGAACGATATATGGCATCGAGCTTAAATTTCAACAAGTTTATACCCTCAAAAAATTATAAGAGTTTCAAAAGCAATTGATTGGAAAAGTTTATTGCACTATCACTTTGTTTGAGGATGCTTACAGGGGCACAAAGTATGAGGTTGAAGAGGATGTAAAAGGGAAAAATGGTGTTAAACAGGAAAAGTTTGAAGTTGTGTTTGATAAAACATCATGTGAAGTTATTTGCAACTGCCACGTGTTTGAGTTCGTGGGTATCCTTTGCAACCACTCCATCTCTGTTTTGCTAAGCAACCACGTTAGCAAAGTACCTGAGAGTTTGATATTCAAAAGATGGAGGAAAGATGTGATAAGACCATATAGCAGGGTCAAGATAAATTACAATGGTTGGATAATCACTCATAGTCAGGAGAGGTATAATGCACTATATACTGAATTTGCCAAGTTAGCGAACTTAGTAGCTGATGATGAAGAGAAGAGTATGGCTGCCATGAACTTGGTGAAACAAGGACTAAATGAATGGACAATAGAAAAGTGGAAGCCCCATTTTTGGTAGTAACCCTTGTGAAAGTGCTCAACTAGCCTCCAAATGTGTGGAAAGGGAAAAAGGTTTGAGCAGACCAGTTTTGGATCCTTTATGCTCAAAGACAAAAGGTGCCCCACGAAAACTTCGTCAAAAAGGACCTCTAGAGAAGGCGTCAAAAAAACCGAAGGTATTATTTTGAATTTCTTTATTTTATTTTTATTATTATTATTATTATTATTATTATTATTATTATTATTTTGGGGGGTCCTCCTAATCAATTCGTAAAACTTTCTTTGATAATATGTTTGACATTCATACAAAGACTGTAAGGGGAAAAAAGAGTAAGCCAGGCGTCAAAGGTGTGCAACATACTCAAGGACAAGACAATGGAGTGAATCTCATGCATAGCTTTGGAATGCAACAGCAGTTGGATGCCGTAGACGAGACTAATTCCCATGCTCACACTCCCGAAGTGAGCATCTCAGACAATCGCCAAGGTTAGTCATTAAACACACTAAAATTTTACGTTGATGAAATATGTTCTTAAGGACCTTATATCATTTTTTACCTTGTTCCTTATGAAGACATATGTAATGTCACGGAATTAAGGTAAAATAAATTGAACACTTCTAAAATTTCTATAGGCAGAAAAATTAATATGCAATACAAACTATCTCATTGCAGGAAATGGAGCAACAATAAGAGGGATGGGTGATACATGTTGCTCAGGTTCTTTGTCAGAAAGGTTATAAAACCTCTATTTTGTTAGAGAATAAATTTGGTTTAATTTGTGTACTTTTTGGGAGTGATGGAATTTATGATGAAATTGTTACTGTTATATTTTTTCTTTAGCAGGTTATTCTAGCCAATAGAGACTTTGTCAAGACATGATTCAGTGCCAGGAAAGGAGCCAGGGCTTCCTTTTTTTTTTTTTTTTTAATGTGCTACAAGAATTTTGTTTGCATATTTTTGCCACAACTAGCAAATGACAAATAGTTTCGCTTGTAGAAAGATACAGAAACTAGATAGTATTCGATGTTTACTTTTAGATATTTTATCCTTATCGGTTTCTTTTGATTGCTTCTATTTATATTGGTCAAATTCAACAATTAACTACTAAGGGGAAAAGAAGGATGAAATGCAGAACCTTACACAAACAACTTCTAAAAAGAGTAACCTATATACGTTTTTCCTTTTTTGTCACTACTATAAGAAATCAGTAGATAAAATACATTCACAATAATCTCCTCACAAGTAACAATAGCAACCTCTCATATTGAGTATAGTTTACAAAGGACAAGAAAATTTAGTTTCACAAATGCAATTAGCCATGCATGAATAAGAAATTTGTTAGCTAAGGGATTTACAAATTCTATTGCAACACCTTGAGTTCTCGACTACAAATAAACAGCCTTCCCTTTTACAATTCTACTTTGCTTCAATAAACAGCCTTCCTTTACAATTCTCCTTTGCTTCAATACAATTCTTCCAGACATTGTAACCCTGTTTGAAATATAAAAAAAACTAACAGTGATACCATTTAAACTCAAATCAGCATCTACTCAATAATAGATTCCATAAATAAATTCATAAATTCAATATCTCACACAAGCAGAACAAGACTGGAGTTAAGAAAAACCTTACAAAACCGATAATAATACTAGCTACCAACAAGTTTAAACTACAAGGAATCAACATAACAAATAGATGTCAAGAGATATGGAGACAATTCTTCTTTATTTTTCAGAAAACTTGGAACCTTTTATCTTAACCTATAAAGCTCAATTGCTATCGTATGATTGCCCATGGAGCTATGTGACAAGAAATATAACACATAAATTAAGAATAAGACACAAGAAAATTAAAAAAAAAAAAAAAAAAAAGGGATTTGAGCTTTTCATTTCGAGGCTGTACTGAGATATGTTAAACTGGTATAGGAACTTGAATTACAAAACTAAACTTACGGACCAAGAACAACGTAATTAGAGGAGTACTAACTCTTTCTATCCAACAACCATTGCCAACAAAGTCAAAGACAAAAAATCAATTAATTTTAAGAAGCAGATTCAAGAAGGAATAAATTATCAACCTACATGCATAGCTATGGTGTTCTAGAGAAACTATTCATGGGAAAATTAAAGAGATGAATGATTGAATATACGTTATGCAAAATACTAGCAATGTTCACATAAAATATCTAAGATTCTATGTATAAAATGATGATATATCAAGTGAAGCTGAAATTGAGATTCAACAAAAAAAATAGATTTTTCTCACACATCACTGCAAATCAATTGAAGACAACAAAAAATCGTCTTTTAAAATAAATTTTCTCACACTTTGCAAATGAATTTTTCTCATACAATACTGCCGAACAACTTTGCAGATGGGTAATCTTTTTCCACCTAATCAATTGAAGACAGTAACAATCAATGTTTTATATCAACATAGTCATTCAAAAATCTGTTTTTTGATCCCTCCAGAAAGAAAAAAACAACCAACTGTCTTTTAATATGGACGCATATATACTTGCACAAGACAAATGGCCTATGTTAAATTGAAGCAATTTCAAGCAGCCCATGTAAGAGCATCACATAACTAGCAATTCCCGAATCGTGGTCTTTATTCGAAAAAAACATACATCTTTTCTACCGTCGGACGATCCTCAAAACGCAGAAGGAATTTCTTGTAGTTGATGTGAGACTTTGGTTTAAGTCCTTTTTTCATCTAATTTTCGGCTGCAGCAACCTTCAATTGCTCCCACTGAATGCTAATTTTGCCAGAGTTTCAAGTTTCATCGACAGATGTTCTTCAACCCTAACGTTGCTTTTGCTTCAATTTCAGCTTATGGCATGAACGCGTGATTACTCTACAAATTAAGGGTATAGTTGTAAATGTACCTCACGGGTGTCTGCAATGGTGTCCAACTAAGTGTTCATGTAGCATATCTCTAAGAAAAATGTTGTCTGAAATTCTAGACAATGTTTATTAACTTGAAAATTTTCGTCTTTTCTAAAGGATAAGATGAGAAAAAAAAATTGAACACAAAGAAAATGTCATTTTAGAGTTTTATCAACAATTTTCTTGTGTAGGGGGGATTCGGAATTTCCTAAATCTTTATGTAAAAAAATTACAAAAGAAGGATTGGTCAATGAAATATGAACTCAAGACTAAACCTTGATATACCCAGAATAATACATTTTTGTTACCACGAGATATCTTGGTAGCCAGCAAACCACTGATCATTTGATTGAACTGAAATTTGGAATGGGTACACTTGACGATATAAATTGTTTGAAAAATAAATGTATTCGTTTTGTAGCGGATCTTTTACAATATCAGAATTGATTAGCTTTGGTTCATTTAGAAAATGTGGTTCGAGGAACTCTATGTAAAGCAATTAGGCCTAGGTGTCGGGTCGGGCAGGACAGGTATGTTCTGGCTTGGACCCGAGCCCGACTTGAGACCGGCCCGACCGGCCAATCAAGCCGACCTAAACCAACCCACAACGGGTGGATTTGGGTCGGGTCGAGTTGGGTCAGGTTGGGTTGCGGTTTGGGCTCCCTCTTTTTCCCCCTAGCTTGGCCCAAATGAAAAGAATACAAGCCCAAATGAAAAGAATAAAAAAACCAAACTGAAAGCCCAAATGAAAAGATTAAAAGGCAAAACCCTAATGTCTTTAGAAAAACCCTAATGTCTTTAGATATATAAACTCACTCACATTCTCTCTCTTGGTTCTCTCTCAAGTATGAACATGGTGGCGGTGGTGTTAGTCGTCGATAGCAGTCAGAGGAGGCCGAGGAAGACGAGGTGATACAGCAGCAGCGGGCCAGGGGTGGAGGCGTGGCAGAGCAGTAGTGGCTAGCGGCAGAAGGGAAGAGCAGCGGCGAAAGTGGTTTTAATTTTCAATTTTGACTCTGAATTGTAAATCGACCCCTTGAGAATTGAGAGTTGTGGATAGTGAATAATGCTAGCGAGTAGCGACTTAGTGTGCATTGAGTCTTAGAAGTCAAAAACACGTTTAAAAAAAATGCATTTCAGTTTTGATCGGTTTAAACTGGTTTAACAGAACCGGTTCCATTCGGTTAGGTTTTCAGACTATTTGGCTTGCCAAACCAGAAAATTGAACTGGATCGATTCGGTTTGGCCTTTAACAAACCACAACCAAACCGCGGGGTAAAAAAACCGAACTAAACCAGCCTGAACCTATTTGGGTTTTTGGTTTAGCGGTTTTGATCCCAGGCCTAGAAGCAATTTGACATAAATTGATACCAACTTGTCAGAATTTAGTAACTTCAACTCCATTAACAACCGCTTATGAATCTTTTTTTGGTTTAATTACACCCCTTATCTCAAGTTTTAGATAGAACTAACGTATTGACACAAATAGTTCATGGGAGAAAAATTGAGCTATTTGGGCCCCAGAGGACTAATAGGGCGAACTGCTAGTTTTTGGATACGAGATATCCATTCTAATCACTGTGGGCTGAGCTACCCATTTTTATTGTGATCAGATCATCTCAATTTCCAAAGTGGCAAAGTAGAGAATTTTGTATTTTTAGGTAATCTCGACTTATTTAAGACGTTTCAAAGTAATCTCTCTTTGTTGGATGACTGTACTGTGCGGGATGATACAATTTTCGTAAGAAAAACTCTATCATGGGAGAGGGTTAGTGTAGAAGAAGAAGTTTTTGACATTTCTTTATTATCCTGAATTGTGGAAAGATAACAACTTTCTTTTTTCTATTTCTTCTTATATCTACATCACGAACTAATCACAAAATGGTCACCTTATTAATTGTGGGCTAAATTTGTGGTCAGAATGTTTGCTTTTCTTACAAAAAGAAGGAACTTCAGGTGCCAAAGTGTTAGAGCTTGTGCAATGGAGCTTTTTTCTTGAAGTGATTTTTTTTCCCACTCTTAAAGATAAACTTTTTTTGGAGAATTTTTTTCTCCTGTGTACAACTTGAGAATCATAAGGGTGGGGAGGATGATTTGAACCTGAATCCTGGTTTCAGGGTACTTTTACTATTAGGACAAACATGTTTAATCATTCTTTCTGAGAATATATGATGAAGTACAAAAGAGGAATTATAAAGAAATGCGAAATATTTGTATCTACTTTCTCTATTATTACACATTCTTGATAAATATTTACTTTTAAAAAGGAAGAATATAGAGAATAACTCCTAATTCACTGGCACAAGTCGTGAATTTGTTTTGCCAATCAAGTCAACAACACAAAATTGTAAAATTTCTTTTTTTTTTTTTTTCAATTTCACTAAAGATATTAAATTAAAAAACTAATCAAATGGTAATTAATTACATACTTTTATATAACATAAAAATAAAATATTTTGGTGTAAATTGTCGCAGTCATGAATTTGTTTTGCCAATCAAGGTGACCAACACAAAATTGTAAAATTTCTGTTTATTTTTTTCAATTTTATTAAAGATATTAAACAACTAATCGAATAGTAATTAATTACATCCTTTTATATATATATATATATATATATATATTCGGGTGTAAGTTCAAGGGTCAGTCCTTGCCTATTAACTAAAAGTCAAGGACTTTGAAGGAAGAGGGGAAAAAAACTAAGAATAAGATTGTACTTTTGAAAATGATTAAGGATGTTAATTGAAACTTCCTTGATATTTATTTAGATACAAACATTTTGGGAGTGACATATCTCTACTCTAGAAATCAAAAGAGTGAAAGCGGGCCATCGTAAAAAAGTATAACTATTGCTTATTTATTTATTTATTTATTTTTGAAAATGCCCCTAAAATCCCTACTCCTAATTGATAATCCTGATCTCTTGTCATAATCTTGCTATACACATAGGTGGCGAAAGATTATTAGGACAATTGTGTACGTTATGAGTCCTTAACTTGTTATTTTCTAATGTTCATGCAAAAATATAATATATTTTTCAGATCTTAGAAGATGATCTCTTCCAAGAATTTAGTAAATGTAAGTAAATGGTGGATTATGAACTTCTATTATTAATGTTTATTTACCTTGTTTTCTTATTTCCAATTCGCATCATCACAGTAATATACTATTTAACTAGGACTGATTTGCAAAATGTTGAAGTTGTTCATGATTTGTGAAGATTAATGTTCAAAAACCTCTCATTCTATGTGGCCTTTATCAATGCATGTTACATAGATTTAAATACACGTGGTGTGTATCTATACAGGTCGTGTGTGGTGGGCGGTTTTGTGAAATTATTTACATTAACCATTAATGTATTTATTATTTTGCGACAAGGGGTTTTTAAGAGTATTTAGTACATACATAAGACATGCACTTATTTTGCCCCTACAATAATTTCTAGTTCGGCCACTTGATTGTCCTTTGTATTTACTAGCAACTCTGTTGTGTGAGGTTGTAAAATTAAAGTAGTGTAAAATATAGTGACCCAATTGACAAAAATTAATGCATACATGACTCATTTCAAAATTGAATTTATTGAAGAAGAGTGAATGCAAAATGAAACTATCCATTTAATTGCTTTAGCAAAAAAAAACGTGATCATTTGCTTTCAAACTCAAAGCAACTACCATTTTCTTGTACAGATGCAGCAGGTAGTTGGACAAATAAATAGTAATGCGTTCGTTTTTGCCCCGATTGAGGTGGAAGAAAACTTTCTTCTCCAGTACTAAGAGAATATTGCTACTCTAAGAAATTTTCTTCAATTACTAGTTTTCAAATTTTGATCCTCGCTGAAATTAACCCCTTTTGTTTATGAATTGATATATTATAATGAAAATCTCTCGTTAGTCCAATAGAACAATAGCATGCCTCGATAAAAATGAAATACTAATTCAAGTAACGAGTCCCACGGAATTTTTTATAAATTTACAAATTCTCTCACAATTAAAAAAAAAAAAAAAGTAATCAGCAAGAAAGAAATCATCAGAAAATCATGAAGAGAAAATAACTTATGTGCTGTATAAATCTTATATATGCAAATTGACGGGTCGTTTAGTTGCTGTAAGCAATTAATAACTCTAATGAACTTCAGAAAAAAAAAAAACAAATAATAAAATTAAAAATAAAAAATTAGAAACAAGCAAAAGAAGCCTAATCTACAGCCTACATAGAAAATCTGGATTTCTTTATGCAATTTCAGTATATCTGGAGATGATTTTGGTATTATTGACTGTTATGATGTGACTTTTTTAGTTCTGTGTAACAAACGCGCACTTATTTCATATCGGTCTAGTCGCTAGTGGAACCACCTCGGCCAGAGGAGTTGACAACGGCGTCGGAATGGGGGAGGTTCGGCAGACTGGACATGTTGGATGCATCCGCAGCCACGGGTCGATGCAGCTGACGTGGAAAAGGTGACCACAATCAGGCAGCCCCCTGAGCATATCACTACTCTTGTAATCTGCTAAACAAATGGAACAGCATCTGGCTGTGGAGTCCTTGTTATTCACCTTAGCCTCCGAGTAAAGCATCTTTGGGTAGCTGGTGATGGTGGCCTGGTCGAGCCCGACGTCCACTACACACACGTCCGAGGGCGGTGGAGCCGTCCCCGGCCGCTGCAGTGTAAATGTTGTTGTGGTTGTTGTTGTCGTGTGTCTGGTGCAGTAATACGATGCCACGGTGATGGTTGTGATCAAGAGGAGGATTCCAACTGAAACTCCGATGCCGTAGCCGAGCCCGCTGATATTATTGGAGCCAAGAAATCCGCCGGAGGAGGAGGTGGTGCTGTTCATGATCTGGGCTGTGGGTGAATCAAGATTGAAGGGGGAGAAAGTTGGGGCGATTTAACTTGGTCAACCATTTGCAGAGAAATGATGGATTATTTAGAGGAGGCTGATTTAAAAAATATATATGTAAAGTCAATGGTTACACGATAGATTGATAGCAAATTGGGAAGCCTTAATTAAGGTAAGATGTATTTGAACTCAAATATTAGATGGCACCTTTCACATTGTGTGGATATTTTTATGTCATCGCAGCATGACCGACTTATATATAAAACAACTATACAGATGTAAAATGATATGAAGACAAATTTCTTTGGTAAAACCTCTTTAAATATCAAAGTTGTTGAACTGTTTAATATGCGATGAAAGTAAATTATTATTATATATATAAATGAAACTTAAATATTGAAAATGACTTCAAATATTTGAATTTCCAAGAATTTTATAGAGTGGTGACTTGTAAATAATTGCTGGAATAAATGGTACTAATTCGTTTAGAGCTTGTTTAATGTAAGCCCATGTTATGTTAGTAAATTAATTAATTCTATTTTAAAAGAGAGTTTGATCAGGTAAATTACGGCTAGACTTACACATTACAGATAACCCATTTTGTATTACTCCGGTTACCATAAAAATTCCATTTCTTTTTGAATAAAAATAGATTCCGAATAGGGGCTACCCTTTATAGTTGTACAGTAAGTTTGACTTTTTTTTTTTTGTATTGTTACTTATTTACTTTTTTTTTTAGTGTTTATGTCAAGATAAACATGCTCTTAGTCGACTAACTGCTTAAAAATTAAGTGATTCTTTGATATTTTATAAGGTAAATTCTCATACACAAGTGAAATTTTCATAACAAACACTTTTAATGTATATTTAAAAAAAATCATTCTATATATATTATTGTTTGATAGGTAAAGTTAAACATCCACAATTACTTTTTATTAAGTGATTGGGATGTTGCTTGTAATAAGTTATTAAATGTCAACTACGGCCGGGCGTAAGACGGGTCGGGTCGGGTCTAGTTTTGGGTCCAACCCCAACCCGAACCCGACCCGACACTGAGTCTGGTTGGCGATTTCAGAACCGAACCGACTCGACTCAGTTTCATAACCCGACTCAACCGAGTTGACTCGGGTTGAGTCTGGTCTCGGGTTGGGCCGGCCCAATTTGAATTTCCGCCTAGAATTGACATTGTAGCCCAGGATTTCACCAATCAAATAAAAATCGAGTTTTGTTATTTTTTTGGCATATTTCAATGTGATTTAAGCCCCAAAAAGTTAAAAATCGAGTTTTGTTATTTTTTTTGGCACGTTTCAATGTGATTCAAGCTTAATAAAACTAGACAAAAAACTTGTTTGTAACAACTAGCAATTAACAAGATAAAAAACTTGTAAGTTGAAACAACTAAAATGGGTTAAACCCGAAATGGGTCTTCGGGTTGGAGCCTCGCGGATCAGGAGGGTTCTAAGGTCTCCACCCGCCACTCGACTCGACCTGGTTGGGTTCCTGGTCCTAAAACCCGCTATTGACCCGAAATGAACAGTAACCTTACCCGACATGGCTCATTGCGGGTTGTAGGGTCGGGTTTGACGGATTACCGGATCCGACGCCCAGCCTTAATGTCAATGGTATTGAGTTCCATTTTTCCCTTTTCATTTACGTCTGTTAGTTGTTTCATGTGACAAACTCCTCGCAATTAAATCTTCACCTATTTAAGTAATTATTAATAATTATGGGAGTATTAAATTCAACTCTCCTTTTCTATGTTGCGTGTCACTCTTGTGCATAATCCACGTTCTATGCACTATAAAGTAAGATTGCATTGTGTACTTTATTAGAAAAGAAGGTTGGAATGACATTAAGCTGGGCCTTGCAAACTTTTTAGACGTTAGGGGTGTAACTTGGAGGGTTGATGCCCGTCGAGTTGGATCGAGCAATTTACTTGTGGTTCAAGTTCAACTATGATGCAGATGTTTTAGTAGTCGACTATAGTTTAATTTTAACTGTCTTGAGTAAAAGAAAGAATGTCTAAATATAAAGCAAGACAGAGAAAATATGTTTTTCTTCTAGCGTTATACATATGACACATTATAATCATATGACTCATATAGCGTGTATATGACGTGTTCCGATACACGCCACAAGAATTATATGGTGTTATACAGTGTCATATATATGGCTCTAGATTAATTTTAATTCTTTCTCCACACGGGTAGATCCGAAGTACTATTTGGAATTTAAAGATTTCTTTTTTTTTTTTTTTTTTTTTTTAAGGCATTCTTCTCCTTTTTCTTGAATCACAAACTAGATTGAGTCTTGTGACTAACCTCTTTCCTTATGGGTATGGGTTGGTGGAAAATGGGTACACACTTCAAGTTCAATGCACCATAAAGTGAGGTAGTAATGTGGGTTATTTTATTACATTTCACATTGTAAACGGGTAATTTATACAATCATGAGGGTAGTTTATTGTATTCTTGTGGTCATATAAGTATGACACTATTTATTGTAAAGAAGTAAATCTCTGTGTAATAACAAATGGTAACGTGTCACATCAATATAAGGATACAATAAGCTCTATTAATAATTGCATAATAAAATTTTGAGGGATATAATATTGGCCATTTGCATGTATGTCATAGTTAGCGTATAAAATGGTTTTATACTTTTGTTTATGAAATAATACAGTTTTTATGTTTAAGATGATTAAAAATAACCCGTAGAAACTTCAAGCTATGACATTCGTCCAAGTTTGTATCTACCATCCAAGTTTTGCACTGAGTATTATTTAAGAGTTGAAATTTTCTAGAGATTATTATTTGGATAAATTTCAGAAAATGTCCCTAACCTTTGTAAAATGTGGCAAATTCGTCCCTAACATTTTTTCCACACATGGGTTCCCAATCTTTCAAAAATACACAAATGGTCATTGTGGATGATTTTCATCTGTTTCTCCGTTAGATTCTAATAAAATGCTTATTTTGCCCTAATAACATTAAAATAAAAAAAATGAAACAAAACGCAATGTTTTATTATGTATTAACTATATTTTATTTTGAATCGACTACGCATTGCGTTTAACGACCCTTTGACTCAAAGCCTGACTTGATTCTTTTCCGCAATGTTCGAGTTTAAGAATACAACTTTAAAGTTATATTAATTGAGTATAAATAAATATTTGAAAAAAGACTAATAAATTAAAGAAAGGGGTTATATGCTTGCTTAATGTGGCGCAAACTGCATATATGATACAAACGTATAAGGAAAAGTGTTTTTGATCATGATATCCAGTATGTTTGTATTTTGGTTTATTTCTTTATTTAATTTAGCCTTATAAGTGTAAAGTTATCATCCTATTAGGATCTAATGGTAAAATGGATGCAAACCATCCAATAGGACTTCTCAAAAGGTTAGGGACTCAAGGGGTTGAAAGAAAAAGTTGGAGATGAATTTATTATATATTGCAAAGGTCCTAGCCTTTCGTGAAATTTACCCAAACTAAAATTTTAAAATTGATTTAATGTGAAGCTTGTGTTTATGAGAAAGAAGTTCAAGCATACAATGATGTGTGGATGACTTCACTTTGGTCCAACCATCCAAATTTAAAAGTGAAATGTGAAGTATTCCGTGAATCAACCTTTATTTTGTACATACTAGAATAAGATTGTACATCAGTCGTCAATCTCATCGATACAATAAAAAAAGTACACAAATTAATTTTGCCATGTCTTAAAGCGTCAAGATCAAGAGGAATTCGACCGGATATTATATATTTGAAATGGGATGCGAACTCCAGTTAACTTTTGAAGTGAATTTTTCATTTTTCTTTGTATCTTCAATCTTCGTTGGGCACGATGCCTGAATACCTAAAGCCTTATTATCCTACAAATTAGATGTCGTCTTGCTTGATTTTTCGGGAGTTGGCTTATAAATCTATGTGGTAGGACAAATGAAGAACTTTATCCTTCTCATTCTATTTAGGTTTACATTTCATTTCATAACTTTGGCTTGATACATATATGTGTGTGTGTGTGTGTATGGACTAGTATTTTTGGTACCCAATAACAATATATATATATATATGCAACAAAATGTAACACAGTCAAAGTGGAAAAATAAATGATACAAGCAAAGGTTGGTCGACCTATTTGAAATAAATTAACTAGTTATAGCACGTGCGTTGCGCGTGTCTTGTACTAAGTTCGCATGGCCAATTCAATATCAAGAAAATAAATGATGATTTTTTCCCATCTTCGAAGATCAAATCAAATTGCTAAACATTTCAATCCAAAATCGGTATACATCAATGAGTCCCAATTAGGTGTCAGATGTATGGCAATGTGTCAAGCATCTGTGTGCATTGCGTGTAAGAAATCTTTATACACGCAATGTGCACAGATGTTCGACATGTTAGCTTGTGGCATTTTAACGGTGTCAGACTTTTGATGCCTGTTCAAATTCAATATATACCTATTCTTAGAAACCACTATTGGTTTCTTACATGTGATGCGCGCAAACACTCAACATGATAGCATCTGACATCGTAGCGGTGCAAGCCTATTCAAATTCAATATATTAATAAGGAGCAATTTGAATGCATAAAATAACACTGTAATGAAAATTTCAGGAAGACAACACAAGTATGAGCAAGTCGAATTTTCTTAAGTTGATCAAAATAACAGTCTTTTCAATCTCCAAACCGAATTTTTACATTCTTCACATCAACTTCTTCCATGCATGTATGTTCCTTTCTCTTCATTGTCTGCGTCACCACTACTAACCTTCTCATTTTGACGACTTAGAGTATCCCATTTGCTTTGCCTAAACAAAAGCTTTCATATTTGAAGTTCAAATGACAATAATGGTGTTAAGAATGAGGATAGCTTTTAATGAAATTTGAAAATTAAGCCAAAGAATGGCTCAATATATACTCTACACTCGTATTTAGTAAATATTTTAACACTGTCGTCTTTATTATTTTCCATTGTCTCAACACAACTAATATTCATGACAATGCCTACGTTTAGACATTGTGAAGGACATTATACAATAAAAATGGAAAATAAAGAGAAGAAAAGGTAAAAAAGAAGAAAGATCTGAGGAAAAATTGATACTATATCTCTCTCTTCCACTTTGATAGAGCCGTTTATAAGAAAAATGTCTAATAAGAGGAACATCTCTCTCTTCCACTTTGATAGAGCCGTTTATAAGAAAATGTCTAATAAGAGGAACATAAATCGTAAGATATTGTCAAGCCCAAAATAGAAACTCTGTATTTTCAAATAGCAGAGAGAACATTAAAAATTACAAAAATCATTCTTACTTAATGCACATTGATCTCTATTTTCTTGGTCATCATCCTCGATCTGTCTTGTTAACCCATGAAAAATTAAAAAATTAGAACCTCCCAAACTTACTATATATCGCAAAGCTTAGGGCTTTTTGTGAAATTTACCCAAACTAAAATTTTAAAATTGATTTTGTGTGAAGCTTTTGTTTATGAGAAAGAAGTTCAAGCATACAATGATGTGTGGACGACTTCATGTTGGTCCAACCATCCAAATTTAAAAGTGAAAATGTGAAGTATTCCATGAATCAGCCTTTATTGATACATACTAGGGTAAGATTGTACATCAGCCGTCAATCTAATCGATGCAATCAAAAAAGGTACACAAATTAATTTTGCCATGTCTTATAGTGTCAAGGTCATGAGGAATTAGACCGGGAATGATATATTCTGAAATGGGACGCAAACTCCACTTAACTTTTGAAGTGGATTTTTCATTTTTTTGTATCTTCAATCTTAGTTGAGCACGATGCGTGAGTACTTAAAACCTTGTCATCCTTCAAATTAGATGTCGTTTTGCTTGATTTTTTAGGAGTTGGCTTAGAAATCTATTTGGTAGGACAAATGAAGAGCTTTATCCTTCTCATTCTTGGGAGATTTAGGTTTGTTGCATTTCATGGCCGTGGCTTGATATATATATATATATATGGACTAGTATTTTTGGTACTCTGTAACACAATATACATGAAAACAACATGTAACACAGTCAAAGTGGAAAAATAAATGATACAAACAAAAGTTGGTCAACCTATTAGAACTAAACTAGTTATAGCACGTACGTTGCACGTGTCTTGCGCTAAGTTCACACAACCAATTCAATATTAAGAAAATAAATGATTGATTTTTCCCAACTTCAAAGATCAAATCAAATTGCTAAACATTTCAACCCAAAATCGGTATACATCAATTAGTCCCAATTAGGTGTGTCAGATGTATGGCAACGAGTCGAGCATTCGTGCACATTGCCTGTAAGAAACCTTTTTACACGCAGTGCACACGGATGCTCGATACATTAGCGTCTGGCATTATAACATTGCTAGAC